>JASDQU010014209.1:22908-44353 GCA_032191745.1 Picea mariana | reverse complement strand
AATATTCTTCAGACTGGAGTATAACTCTGCAAGTGTAAAAAAAAAAAAAAAAGTTCTAGAAAATTTTTCACCATTATTTGAGACCTATTTCATTGGATTCATCTCTTCTCCCTTATTACATTCATACATATCATTTTTTTGAAATATTTTTGACCCCACCCACCCCATTTCGGTTCCCTCATCAACATGGCCCATAACCGTAGCCAAGACTTGGAAGATCGCTTCAATACCTTGCAATCTAATCTCACTGAGACCCAACAAGAAGTGAAACAACTCAGTGCCAGTGTTTCCACCATCAATACAACCATGCAGTCCTCAATGGAGGAAATTAAACAAGACCTGAAAACCCAGCTTGAATCTGTCTTTTCGACACTCTGCACCAAGCTGCATATCTCTACAGATAACCCTTTATCTGACCCACCTCCACATGTTGAAGCTTAAAATTCCTCTCATTCCCATAACTTTCAGTACCATCACTTTCAATGTGACTTACGCCTTTCACGGGTGGATGTGACCAAATTTTATGGCTCGGATCCCATTGGTTGGGTAACCCAAATGGAACATTATTTCTCTTTATATGGCATTACAGATGACTTGGCCAAACTCTGGTATGGTGTTCTCTATCTAGAACAAGAATGTTGGTAATGGTGGAAATGGAGAAAAAATTCTCGTCAAGGGTATATTGCATGGACACACTTTGTGGCAGAGATTTATGAATGCTTTGACACCGACACCAACCATTTGGGCCATTTGAAAAAGTTGAAACAATCAGGAATAGTGGAAGACTTTATAGCTTCTTTTGAGCGCCTGGCATTTCGGACACAGGGCATGTATAATGCCTTTTTCCGAGAGTGTTTTATTAGTGGCCTCAAGGATGAGATTCAGGCCGATGTCCTCATGGCCCGGCCTCAGAATTGGGTGGAAGTGACTAAAAGAGATAAATAAGAACAACAAGTTGTATCTTCTCAAAACTGAAAACCCTCATTTATCCCTCGCACTAAACCAGTAAATCCCACTACTCCCTCCGCTCCACTAAAAATCCAAAAATTGACCAGGGCTGAAATGGATAAATGCCAACTCAAAGGCCTTTGTTATAATTGTGATGACAAATATTTCTCGGGCCACAAGTGTAAGGAACAAAATCTTTTTATGGCCATCTCGGAGGATATTTCAGAAGAGGAGGATGAAACTCCCCTTGTGTCTGAGTCACCTGAAACCACTGACATCACCCCTCCCTTAGACCCTCTCGAATTCGAACCGGTCATTTCCCTAAATGCTCTCACTAGCTTCTCTTCTCCCAAACCCTCAAGCTAATCGATTACATCAAGCATAGGAATGTCATCATTCTGGTTGATAGTGTAAGCACCCATAATTTTATTCATTGCCACATTGCCCAAGAAACTCATTGCTACATCCATGCAGTCAATAATTTCCAAATCATGATTGCCAATGGTGGCTCCATGAAATGTGGAGGGCGTTGTGAAAATGTGTGTCTCCAAATTGGTGACTACCACCTAAAATCTCATATGTTTGTTATCGACATGGGCGATTATGACGTTGTGTTGGGTGCAGACTGGCTAAGGACTTTGGGTCCCATTTTCATGTATTTTAAGGAATTAACCATGCAATTTGACCAGGAGGGCCAACAATATAAGTTCCAAGGCATCATCGTCAGTTCACCTGAGATTATTTGTTCCCATCGCATGGAAAAGCTGCTCAAAAAAGGTCATTCTGGTGTTTTTTTCCCAACTCCATGTCATACAAGCCACAGAGACACCCTCGGTGTCGCAAGACCTCCGATCCATCCTTTCTAAACATCAAGTAGTCTTTTCCACTCCCCAGGGACTCCCTCCTTCCCATGGTGTTCATGATCATTCCATTCCCCTTTTACTAGGAAGCCTTCCTCCCAATATATGTCTGTATCATCACCCCTTTTCCCAAAAAAATGAAATTGAGAAAATGGTCCAGGAACTCCTTAACGCATGTGTTATCCTCCCTAGTACGATCCCCTACCTTATCCGATGGTCATGGTCCTGAAAAGATAAGGTTCTTGGAAAATGTGTCCCGACTTCCGGGCCCTCAACAAACTTACCATTAAAGACAAATTTCCCATTCCTGTCATTGATGACCTCTTGGATGAATTGACTGGTGCTCGGTTCTTTACTAAACTTGATCTTCATTTTGGCTACCACCAGATACGTATGAAAGAGGAAGAAATTCCCAAGACTACCTTTAGAACTCATGAGGGCCACTATGAGTTTTTGGTCATGCCCTTTGGCTTGTGTAATACCACCTCCACCTTCCAAAGCCTCATGAATCATGTCTTTCGTCCTTTTCTCCATCATTTTATCTTAGTTTTCTTTGATGATATACTCATCTATAGCAAAACCTGGGTAGACCGTCTTGTTCATGTGGATTGAGTTATCCATCTACTCTCTCAACACCAACTTTTCCTGAAACAATACAAATGTGATTTTGGTGCCTCAGAAGTCGAGTACTTGGTCATCTGGTTGGCAAGGATGGGTCAGGGTGGATCCTAAAAATATTGAAGCTATGAAAGACTGACCTCACCCAAAGACTCTCAAAATCTTGCGTGGATTTCTGAGCTTAACAAGTTATTATCGCAAGTTTGTTAAGAATTATGGAAAAATTGCAACACCTCTTATTGCACTCCTAAAAAATAACTCTTTCACTTGGACTCCAACGCTTCTCAAGCTTTTCAAACCTTGAATATGTCCAGGTGCACCACTTCAGTCCTGGCCCATCCTGATTTCACAAAGACCTTTGTCTTGGAATGTGATGCTTCAGGGAAAGGAATTGGTGTTGTCCTTATGTAAGAGGGTCGGTCATTGGCCTTTACTAGCAAGCAAATGTCTGAAAGAAATCTAGGCAAATCAATCTATGAAAATTAAATTTTGGCTATTTTGCATGTCGTTGATTTGTGGTGCCCTTATCTATTGGGGCAATGCTTCCAAATTAAGACAGACCATCAAAGACTCAAGTATTTTCTTGAACAACACATTTCCTCCCCGGAGAAACAAAAATGGGTGACTAAGGTCTTTGGATATGATTATGAGATAACTTACAAGAAATGAAAAGACAATGTGGTTGCAGATGCACTTTCCAAAAAATATGAATATGACAGATCCCTTTTTTCTCTTTCCTTCATTGTACCAGATTGGCTCCAAGTCATTCGCCAGGAATGGATACACAATCCCAAAAGTTCTCATATGATACAACAATTGCAATCCAATGCTTTAGCTTCCCCAGGGTACTCTTGGCTCCATGATGAGCTTTGATACAAAGTCCATTTATATTTAAGTAAACAATCAAAACTTAAATCCACGATACTTTCTGAGCTTCATGCTACACCCACAGTTGGGCACTCTGGGTTTACCAAAACCTATGACAGGGTCAAACGTTCTTTTTTCTGGAATGGTATGAAACAAGACATTTTTTATTTTTTCATTGAATGTGATGTGTGTCAAGGAAACAAGGGAGAAACAGTCAAATCTTCGGGCACACTACAACCACTTCTGATTCCACTTGCTATTTGGAGGGATATCTCTATGGATTTTACTACAGGCTTACCCAAATTAGGAAATAAATCAGTCATCATGGTGGTTATTGATCGCCTTTCAAAGTATGCTCATTTATGTGCTCTTCAACACCCATTTACATCATCCATGGTGGATCAACTTTTCATGGATCAGGTCTTCAAGCTTCATGGAAAGCCGCATTCTATTGTTTTTTATCGCGACCCAACTTTCACCAGCAATTTTTGGCAAGAACTTTTCAAACTACAAGGCACCCAATTGCATCTCAGCACAACTTATCATCCCAAAATGATGGTCAAACCGAAGTTGTCAACAAGTGTTTGGAAACATATTTGAGGTGTTTTTCCTCAAAAAAGGAAAATCAGTGGGCTCAATGGTCACCCCTAGCTGAATGGTGGTACAACACTTCATACCATAGAGCTACACGCATGACTCCTTTTGAAGTGGTATATGGAAAAAATCCACCTTCAGTTCTCTCATACTTACCAGGTGTCTCGAAGGTCTAGGCGGTTGACCAAATGATTATAGTTCATGAGGCTATTCTTCATACCCTCAAAGAGAATTTTGTCATGGCACAAAATCACATGAAGCAACAAGCAGATCAAGGTCGCTCTGAACGTCAATTTGCAGAAGGGGATCACGTGTTTCTGTGACTGCAACCTTACAAGCAAAATTCCCTCAAGTCCAAGCATTGTTAGAAGCTAGCACCCAAGTTTTATGGTCCTTATACCATTCTCAAGCATGTGGGACAGGTGGCCTATCAATTAGCTTTGCCCAGTTATTCTAACTTACATCCATTTTTTCATGTTTCATGCTTAAAGAAGGTGATTGGAGCTAAGTGCCAAAATCAAACCAACAACCCCGAGTTAGACGAAGAAGGATCCATTTGGCCACAATGACAAGGATATTTGGACCAGCATGAGCATCGCCTACGTTAGAGAACCATCAAGGAAGTGTTAGTTCAGTGGAAATATACAACTCCAGCAGATGCCACGTGGGAACCAACTACCATTCTGCAATAGTTTCCACATCTTAAGCCTTGAGGACAAGGTTTTTTTTAAGGGGGAGGACATGTTAGGGTCCTAACCCACACATAGGTAGAACAATATATTCGGATGTAATAAAGGTCAATATTAATAAGTCCTTGTAATAAAATAGAATAAGTCAAATGTAAGAAGACCTAATAGAAGCTTTCGCTTCTAGAAGGATATTCCTCTAGATGCTTCTTTTGATAGACATATTTAGTATAAATAGGAGTCGACGGTATGAGAACCCTAGATTGGATATTATTGTAATAGAGCTCTACTCGACTAGAGGTTTCCCCCTTGAAGAGGTCCGTGAACATTGCTCTCAGATTCAAGGTGCCATTTTTGTTGTTATTCTTATATAATTTAAGTGTTATTGTGGTGATTGTTCTGGTTATATGGTTGTTATTATGCCATTTCTAGCATTTTATTTATGTTCTAGATACTTTTTATATCTTGTATATTACACATCAGGTTGGTTATACTTACTAAGTTTCCATCCAACATTTCCAAGTTTGATGGGTGGTTCAGAGAAGATCCTTCTACCCATGTCATGAAATTCCTCCTATGGTTTTCATCCCTCTCCTTGATGAACTATAGTGTTAGATTGTATCGTTTCCAATGCACATTGGCCAATAGTGTTTTTAAGTGGTACATTAAGTTGCTATGTACTTCATTTTATGATTTTTCATGTTTAGCGATGGCCTTCTTGACCCATTTTCAACTTCCTATCTATTATGAAACTAAAACAAAACTCTTGACCTCCTTGCATTAGAGTACCACCACTCATATATTTAATCATATCCATGAATTGAGGTGGTGGCATAGGCTCATTAGAGTCGAAATTCCATATTTTTAGTGAATTGGATTGTTAAGTCCTTGTTCCTAAATGTAGCCAAGGATGTCGCAATGTCATCATCCCTAATCAAAGAGAAATTTGTACTACACACTCAACAACTAGATATGATTTATTCTCAGTCTAGCACCTTGTATGATTTGATACCTCATGCTCCTTGGTCGTCAATAAGTCCTCCTAAACCTTCCCGAGGACCACATTTTGATGGTGTTATTGGTTTTATTTCTCATGTCTCTTCTATCCAGTTAGTAAGACATATGCCAAAGATGAATATTTCTCATAATTCACCTTCAACTATGCTAACATGACAAAATGCCTCAATCCCTACCCAAACCTTCAATGTTCACTTAATCCAATAAAAAAATATAAGGAATGACCAACAAGAAGAATACAAATAAAAATTGTAGTCTTGGGAAAGGGACTACCCTTGATACAAAAGCTAATGTATGAGGCACTATGAGACAAAGAAAACAAATTTTCCTCGCACTATTTGTACTAGATATCATCCTATTGTTGTAGGAAAATTCCATTGTGGATAGGTGAATATCCTCTTGGATCCTAGATCCCTATACCGAGATAGAAAAGTGCAAATAGACACTAACATTCCTTTGAATATAACTAACTAATAAAAAATAGAAGGAGAAGGAAGAAAGTGTGATGCACATTATTCTAATGTTTTTCCTCGCTACTCCATATTGAGCATGATCTTTCAGCTCCTTAGCATTTTTCGACACCTGGAAAGAAATGGACAGCAAGAAGACAAATAACTCCTACTCTACTCTATGATATTAGTCGACTAAGATCCATCTATAATAGACAAACATGCGTAAATATACATAGATTAGAAGGAAATAGGCCAAGCAATATATTAATGAGAACTCTTAAAGAAATACTTATAGACTGTAGATGAAGTTGCAGCAGCTTATCCAAGTTCTCCTCGTCTAGCCCTTGCACAAAAATCCCAAAATCATAGGTTTGATATCCTAAATATTTATCCCAAGACCAGAGGTTTGATACCTCAAATCTCCACCATCCTTCTCCATGGAAATCCATCATTATATAGGATTTGGAGGCTTAACCACCATGGATAGGATCACTCATCAGATCCACTAAAAAGGGATCTGAAAGATATTTAGGGGGGAAATATATCTCAATGATTTTATGGAGGAAATATTTCAACCATCCAGGAGATCCTCCACCTTCCCTAAAAAATAGGAAACCAAATGTAAGGTGGATTCTCACTCTTAATTAATTTCTTTTTCATGAATATTAATAATAATTCATGTGCACTTGGTATTTTGGCCTTCATGTAATATATCACTCCTCCAAATTGACTAGGGATTGTGACATAGGTTATTCCATGATTTCAAGGTGTATGTGACACTTATATGACACTTACGACACTTAGGGCCTAGGTGTGGAAATTTCATCTGTAACATAATGTCCCCTAAAATGTGAGGTCAGAAGAGAGAATGATGGTCGAAACAATTTACAAATATTTAATGCAAGGGTGTGGAGTTGGAGAACCTGGAAGAATATGTAAACAACCATCAAACAATATTAATATATGTTCGATTTCCGAGGTAGGCATACATATTCTCAGAATATGAGATGACTCAAAGCATGGCCTCCGACCAATACACTACGGATCCATGAAAAATATTGATTAAGGATATGGCCACTATAGATACAATGTGGATCCATCCTCCATGACATGAACTGATCGTAGCCACAAGAAATACACAATGGAGCTACGAGATGATAAAACATAGCCACAGACCAATACAATGTGGATCTATGTGACAGTATATCAACATGCTCAAAATATATCCTTCGTAGCTTGGGAAAGCAGATAACAGAGTGATTTCTCAACCGAGGGTCTTCATCCCAATCCCAATGTTGTAAAAATATATCCATGTGAATAGATGTTTTGATGTCGAACATGGTAGAAACCACTTGATTACCAGTCATTGAGGTAAACCATTAACAAGTGCGAGGGAAATCACCAATGATGTCAATGACTCCCAAGGTACCCTAGTACATTCCAGTGAATGTGAATAAATGAGTTGAAGTCGAACATTCACGGAATCATCCAATCATAAGTCAATTATGTAAACCAACTGTCAGAAGTGAGGAGGCCTACCATTTAGGCATGAAGGTTCCAAGGTACCAATTGGTTTCTAAGTCGAATTCCCAGATAATGTGTTGAATTCAACAGTAAAATACTCATCGAAGGAGGGCCTTGATGTAGTCCCCATCACCGACACGAAACTAACATAGTAAAGTGATGTAAGATGGTGAATCAAATGAGTATGAACTGACACGAGAAATGAAAACTGAAAATAATGTAGATGGATGGTCTGAAGTGAAACTTCCCTTGAACATGATGAGTCATGACAACTGACTTGGCAACATTGACTCGATGAGTACCAAGAATATAATGTGACTACAACAAGATCACTCTTCGACTAGACAAAAATGTATGGAGACACATCGAATTGGTATGACCCAGAGACAAGCGGATTACCCAACTGTAAGATGAGACATAGACATGTGCCATGTTTGAGGGCGACAAAAGCTTCCATAAAGGATTCTCAAAAAACTTGACCCACTTCCTTCAATTTTTTCCCCACCCAGATAGATGAGTAACTCTTTTTAATTTAACTAGCTCGAGGAGGGTAACACATGCTCGATATAACTCACCTTCGTTAAGTTCCTCTTCTTTTGTTTAATGAACTGGAAGAAGTAAGGTTTCGGTCCCATATGGGCCCTTCAATGTGTGATTTTAGCAAGTCTAGAGAAGGAAAACTCGGTGGTTTTTCATGTTTAGAGAGTCTGAAAATATCTTAAAACTGACTCTAGGGTTGTCCTCTTTCGTAATTTTAGTCTCCGAAGTCCAAAAAAGAGATAAACTGCTACTCGGGAGATGCCCTTTCAAAACCTTTTAAACGAGTGTGAAAGGAAGCAAGATCACTCGACAATATTTTCATGTTTAGAGAGTTTGAAAAGAGCTTAAAGGAGACTCCAGGGGGTTCCTTTTCCATGTAACCTTTATGATTCTGAAAAAATGATAAAAGTTTAATCGGTCACATTATCATGTATTTACGAGCACGAGAAAGAACAAAGACTAAGCTCAGTATTGGTTTCATTTTTACACAAGCTTGAAACAAAATTAAATGTATGATTGTAATTTCCCAATGTAATTTCCAATGGTAGGGATACCCTTGGATGGTTGGTACTCTGCCCCTAGATTGAAAATCTAGCGGCTTAACTCTAGAATGATAATCAAAGGCTGGAGACATACCCCCCAAAGCTTCATTCCATTCATCGACTTTGAGGTTGTCACCAATTTATGTACTAGATGGAGAAAAAGGATAAGGGAAGATGAAATGAAGGTTCAAATATGAGACCTAATGAAAGACTCGACTCGACATCTACGAGATCTAGCTAAAGACTCAACTCGATATCTACAAGATCTAGTGAATGAATTCACTTGTTAGGAGAGGTGACTGTTTCATTTTTTAAAGAGATTGTCACAGGAAAATAACTATGCTCAAGACCTCTGTTTCATTTTTTAACGCGGTTTCCATAGAGAAGAAAAACTAGGCTCAATGGCTTCAGGTTCAATCCCCATCTTTCTATTTATTTTTTTAACGAGCTTGCTATAGAGAGGAAAACTATGCTCATAGATTTTGTTTCATTTTTTAACAAGATTTCCACAAATAAGAAAAAACTATGCCCAAAACCTATCCTTGATCATGGCTTCCAAGAGGACAATGCTCTGGAAGGAATACATGTCAAGGGACAAATGTCAACCATGGCTTCCAAGAGATCTTTGCTAGATGGAAGAAAAATACTCTGGAAGGGATACATGTTAATGGAATCGATAAGGGTTGGGAGATCTGGCTCTAATATCCCTATCGAAGAGATGCCCATGTCAACTACCAGATCTAAGTCAGGAGAAGGGAGAGATTCCCTCTCGCACGAGGTTGAACGCATGGGGTAGGGCGTTACATAATTGACCTATGATGGGGTGGACATCGCTGGCATGTATGGACCATTAAAGGAAGTTAGATAGTTGACCATCAGATGAGGGTCAATGAATGAAAGTTGATTGATCATTACTATGTTTGTTGTGAGGGAAACACATCACTCGAAAGAGAGTGGACACAAAATCTCTCATAACATAGACATAGTCTCACCCAAGGAGAAGGTTAAAATACAAGGGGTCATGAACTACCATCACATCAACGTAGACCATTTTTCCTCCCAAAGTAACTGGAAACTGAGGAAGGATCCCTAAAGGTTGACTAACTCTTATGTCAAAGGTCAACAAATTCTAAGTCACAGGCACAAGCAGCGGGGAACCAAAATATTTCCAAGCATTAGTGGATAAGATGCTAACAAAAGAACCTTCATCTATTATAGGGTTAGGAGTATTCATATCACAAACCTGCATGGTGATTTGGAAAGGCATGTAAGAAGGAAGACGAGGTTCTGTAAAATGATTCCAATTAATAGAAATCATTTGATTGCTCGAAGGGGGTTCCATCAGGACGGGGAGAGTGCTCCCTTGTCCAGGTGAAATAGTAATAAAGAGGTAGACCTAAGCGGCATCCTCACTCTTTGAATGAGGAGTGGGATTGACTAGTGGTGGAACTAGATTGACCACTTGGGTTGCACTCTTCAAAGGAGGAGTGGGACCGACTGATGGTGGAACCAGATCGACCACTTTGGAACTCCTCAAGGGAGGAGTGGAATCGACCGATGATGGAACCGAATGGACGAGTCTATCAAATAATGATGGTTTGGGAGAAATATTATGACAACCAGTTGGAATTTGAATATTTTCCAAAATATAAGAATCCTCATCCATACAAGGGAAAAGGTGAGAGTAATGATCACCTTCACATAACAAGCAAGAACATTTGACGGTTCTCTTCTTCTTACCAACCTTAATGTCACTAGCTGACGGGGTGTCACCAACATGTTTCATAGGGGCTAATGACGTGGAAGACCACATTTCTAAAACCTTGGGAAGTCCAAGGAAATCCCTCATAAAGGGGTCACCCTTACAAAGACTGCAAGGGAATTTGGGTTTAGGATTCTTCATTTTAATCTTGTCGATTTATCAACACTCCCAATACAATTAACCATAGTTGGTTTCTTGGATCCAACATGATCTGGTGTGGTTGGAGGCTTGGTCCCTTTCTGATTCTTCTTCTTCTTCTCTTTTTATTTCTTCTTCTTCTTATCAACCTGGCTACTCGCTTTAGAGATTTCACTAGGAGAAGTAGGAGAAAGGGAAGGAGACCTGGTGGGTGAAGAAGGAGAAAGGTCAACATGAGGTTGATGTGTGGGTGGTGTGTTTACATCTGAAGCACTAGGTGCATTCGAAGCACTAGGTGCATTCGAAGCACTGAGAATATTCGATATCACTGGAGTGGGGAACAACCAAACTGGTAATTCGCTCATGAGTCTTGGAAGACTCAGTGTGGAAATGCATGGAGGACCAATGTTTCCAAAAGAAGGAAAGGTGAAAGGTTCCCCGAGAAACGAGGTTCCTCCATTGGTACTCTCGGGAGTTGATGCCATTGACACTAACTTGACCTAAGGTCCACTAAATAAAACAAACAACACATGCTAGGGAAAAATCATGAAGCTGGGTAGCACTTTTGTGACAATCGGGTCTCCAAAATTCCTAGCGGCAATTTTTCAACCGAGAAAATGTTGCTAGGAATTTTTCAGTCAAAAATTCACATGTCAAATTTAACGGCACCCTCGAAATTCGTGTACAATGTTTTTCAGATGAATTATTTTCCCATGGTAAGCATATTTTAGATGCAAGACTTTTCGGTCAAAACATTTATTTTTAATGGATTCCGTCAAAAACTAGGTTTCGGCTGAAAGAATATTTCGACCGAAAACCTAAAAATGGGACTGTTTGCAGGAAACTACAAATTCTCTCCATCTTACTTCATCTTTGGAGGTAGCAGACTTCTACAAATACTCAGAATTTAGTTTCGGAATTGATACCAACATTTTTTAAATTGAATCTACTTTCATTGGGTATAATTTGTTATCATTTTCTTTGTTTTTATCTAATTTTATTTAGTTTTATAAAAAATCACTGCATAATATTTTTAGGTGAGATTATGATTCAGTGAAATGAAAAATCCATATCTCTAAAAATACACAATGGAAAATTATGGAAAATTTATATTCATAATCCTTAAACTATTCTCTTCAAAAGGGTATTTTTAGATTTTAATTTTAAGTAAAAATTAAGATAGATACATGGTGGAGGAAAACATGTGTTTAAAATCTGCCACTTTTTCAGATTGGTCAACTTTAAAAAATTCTAGAAATTATAATATGCACCTGTTAGATTAAAAACGATAGTCATCACAAAATAGAGTCTCTGTAGATTGTTGCAGTATATTTCATTTGTCAAAAACAAAAGTTTAATAATGGATACATTGTTGTGGGAAAAAATAAATCATTATCTTTCCCTTTATTTTTAAGGAACATAATGTCAAACAATTGCCAAATTGACATATCAAATCTCAATAAAAAAAAATTGAAAAGTAGTCAGTAGAAAGCTAACAAAATTCTTGACAAGTTTTGTTTTTACAGTAAAGTAAAATTCTAAATAAAAAAATACTTTTGTTTAGTGGAAGTTGAAGAACCTGTTAAAATTAAAAAACAATTGTCATAAAACAAGAAAAAGTGTTACCCATCTTCATGATTTTTCCCACTACAAATCTAAGAAGAAAACAATCAAACAAACCTTCCCACAATGAAACCACCAGTTGGTGATGAAACATCAAGTCCATGGAGAAGGATAGTAGAGATTTGAGGTATAAAACCTATGGTATTGGGAGAAGGATTTACGATATCAAACCTATGATTTTGGTAGTTTTGTGCAAGGGTTGGATGAGGAGGACTTGGAGAAGCTGCTGCAATTGCATCTACAGTCTGTAAGTATTTATTTAAGAGTTCTCATTAATATATTTCTTAGCCTATTTCCTTCTAATCTGTGTATCTTTACGCATGTTTGTCTATTATAGATGAATATAACTAACTAATCAGAAAGTGAAGGAGAAGGAACAAAGTGTGATGCACCTTATTCTGATATTTTTCCTCACTGCTCCAACTTGGTCTTGATCTCCAAGCTCCTTAGCACTATTCGACACCTGCAAAGAAATGGAAAACAAGAAGACAAAGAAATCATACTCTACTCTATGAGATTAGTTTAATCATATCCATCTATAATAGAAAAACATGCGCAAAAATACACATATTACAAGGAAATAGGCCAAGCAATATATTAATGATAACTCTTAAAGAAATACTTACAGAATATAGATGCAGTTGCAGCAGATTCTCCAAGTCCTCCTCATCCAACCCTTTCAAAAAACTCCCAAAATCATAGGTTTGATATCCTAAATCTTTCTCCCAAGACCATAGGTTTGATACCTCAAATATCCACCATCCTTCTCTATGGAAAGCCCTCATTATATAGTATTTGGAGGCTTAACCACCATGAAGAGGATCACTCATAAGATCCACTAAAAAGGGATCTAAAATATATTTAGGGAAAAAATATATCTTAAGGATTTTAAGGAGGAAATATTTCAACCATCCATGAGATCCTCCACCTTCCCTAAAAAATAGGAAACCAAATGTGAGGTGGATTCTCACACTTAATTTTTTTTTTTTCATGAATATTAATAATAATTCATGTGCACTTGGTATTTTGGCCTTCATGTAATATATCCATCCTCCACATTGACTAGGGATTGTGACATAGTTTATTCCATGGTTTCAAGGTGTATGAGACACTTATATGACACTTACGACACTTAGGGCCTAGGTGTGCAAATTTCATGTGTAACACCTACTCATAAGTATCCTCAGATGGATGATATTCATCGATACTTATCCCAACATATATCCCAACAAAAACCCACCATCCTAAGAAATTATTTTCCCCCATAGTAGTAGTAAGTGGTTGATATGAACCCTAGACCTCCTCAAAGGGGCACATACGGAAAACCCCCACAAGGGGGAAACACCACAAATACCATTGTTTACATGTGTGAATGGGATGCTCATACACAAATGAGAGATAATAATTATGAAAGTATTGAGATTGGTATTATTGATAAATGTTTGTCTTCATCCCATCCAAACGACTCTCTATATATACATAATCCATCCAATGATATAGTGATTCATGCCCCCAAATGTTTTCTTATTAAGGTCCACACTATCCAAATGCCCAAGATGATCACAATTATAGTATTGTTGAGGATTTTGCCTAAGTGTCATGTGTTATGTCTTCCCTTGATATCCTTTAGGTATGCTTGGTTCAACAAAAATAATTGTTAATTACAATTAGTGGAGTTGATCCCTCAAACACTCATTTGATTATATATGACCTTGACCAATCTAGTCCTAGGCTTCCCCAATAGATTTCTTTCCAAATACAATTAACTTCACATAGAACAAACATATTTCGATGCATTGTTTATTAAGGAGCATCTACCTGTGTTATGTGACTATCTTGTTGGAGATATTTTGGCTCTCTAGAGATTATTCCATCATCTAACATGTTTAAATAATTTGATGGTCATGATTCTAATTCTCACTAAATCATTGTTTCCTTTTTTGTTGAGTTAGGTTAAAATAATGTTTGAATTGAAATTGAGGTAGTGACACTCCTTTATATTACAACATTCTTTTAGAAAATAGTTGGTTTTACATGATGAAAACAACCGTGTCCTCAATATTTACAGTCCTTCACTTTCCTCATCAAGGAAAAGTGGTTACCATAGATCAACTTGATTACTATACGTATTATTCTAGGACTAACGTTGAAATGAAAATTCAATTCATTGGTGATTCCAAGAGTTCTTTTAATAGTATCAATGTTGGGATGTTCAAATATTCATCATTGATGGGAGAATTGACCCTCCATTCATCAATTTGTTCTATTAGCTTATCTCCTATAAGTATGATATCATATGTTACTATTGAATCACAAGGTTTGTCCTCAACATCTATTTCGATTACAGATCCTATGCTCCAACACTTGATCTCTTCTAACATATTCAATATCAATCAAGACACTTTGGTAGTGCCTCGTCTATCATATATCCAATCATTAGGATAAAGTATGTCGTTAAGTCCAATTGAGATTTCCTATCAAGATATCTAATCAAATTATGTGAAGGATGATCAAAACCTCCATCATTATATGGAATATAATCATTTCACTTTGCCCATATGGGTCTTCAACCCAATCAATTCACACGATTTTATGGATGTTGAGATTCATTCTAATTAGGCTACCCTTGAAGCCATGCCTAAGTCTGAAAGAATGTGGCAATATATGCATCATAGATCATTTTTCTTCCATGATGGCACACAAATCCTAGTTCATCTAGTGATATCGAGTGGTACTAATACCCCATCCCAACACACAATGTTTATGTGTAAGGGAATTTGGTGAATATTTTGAAAATGATCCCCATCAATATCTCGTTGAAGATAGATGTCAGTGAAAACATATTTATTGGTTCATATTGTTCTCCTAACAAAATTGAACTTTACACTTACCTTTTAAATAGTTTCATGAAATTATCACTTAATCCTATGAGGATATGTCAAGCATATATCCCCATATTGTTGAACCTGAAATAAAAACATATGCCAGTGATAAGCATGTTCATTGAAAGCTATGGATGGTTAATCCGAAGAAGGAAACTACCATTAAGGTAAAGGATGAAAATTTGTTGCATGTTGATTTCATTTACCCAATTCATTTGACCAAATGGGTTTCTAGTCCCATTTTGATTGCTAAGAAACAAGGCACCATTCAATTCTATGTTGATTTTAGGGACATTCATAAAGATTTCCCAAAGAATTATCATACCCCATTCGTTGATTAGATCATCGATGAAAGTGCTAGAAATAAACATTTTTCCTTCGTGGATGGTTTCTCCGACTATAATCATGTTCAGATAAATAATGAAGACCATCATAAAACTGTGTTTATATTTCCTTGGGGAGATTTTGCCTATCATAAAATGTTTTTTTGGTCTTAAAAATGTTGGTGCAACATTCCAATGGGCTATGTCATATTCTTTTCACGATATCAAACACATTGGTGAAGAACATTTGGATGATTTAGTCAGTTGGTCCTAGAGTTGGGTTGATCATCCATATTATCTTTGTGTCATATTCACCAAATATTGGTATTATAACAGTAATGTGAATCCAAATAAGTGCATATTTTGTGTGAAATCTATGTGATTACTTGATTTCATTGTGCCCAAGTTTGGGATCATGGTTGATTCTTTGATGTTGAGGCAATAGTTCAATTGCCTCCATCATGTACTATAGGACAACTTCAAATATTACAAGGGAAGGTAAATTTTCTTCGACGATTCATAGTGAATTATGTGGAGATTGTAAAAGGGTTCATGCGCCTTTTAAAGAAGGGTGTACCTTTTATATGGGATGGCTAAGCTCAACACTCATTTGAATATTTTAATAAGGTCTTGATGTCAAACCCATTGTTGATTCCACTGAACTACAAAACATAATTTTTACTTTATCTTGTTGCATTTGAGTCCACCATTGGTATGGTACTTGTCCAAGAGAATAGTTCACAAGTCAAACATGTGATTTATTACCTTAGTAAGGGTCTTGTTCTCCCCAACACTACAAGGAGAACACCTTGTAGTGGATTTTTTTAGTGTTACACTATTAGGAAAAAAATTCAAAAAAACCTCCACTACAACCTCTAATATTCATAGTGTAGGTTTTAACTGATGTTCCCTATAACTAAAAAAAAAAAAATGGTTGGTGGAGGTTTTAGTGGAGGTTTATTTTTTGGTGCTTGTATTGGTAACATGTACTAGTGCATGTTTACACAACATGAATCATAGTGTACATAAACCTAAAAAGCATTAGTGTCTATATTATATGTGAAAAACCGATGCATATTGTAATCAAGTGCACCGTAATATTTTGAAACAATAAATATAATTGTATGTTATGTTGTTTAAAGTAACAATGCTTTTTAAAAAAATTTAGAAATGGTGTTGCAATGTAATTAATAGGCACTAGTGAATAAGACTCATAAAAACACAACAATGTATTTTTTATGGCATGCACCATTTAGTGAGTTCAAAATAATGCAATGCATATATATGTATATAATTTAATTAATTGTCTTTTTTACAAATTTTCAATCAATTATCTCAATATAAAATATTTTTTATAATAATATTGATTTTTATATTTTTTTTATTGCATTATGATACAATGATTGCATTAATGTGTTATCCATTGGATTACACCTTTGTTATTTGTAACAATGTAAATCATTCATATATTAATTAATCAACAACGCAACATTTTACAACATTCGAAAATGCAATAAAATAAGAAACCCATCGTCGTATACAATGGGACAATGTAAAGGTCCACAATAATAAAAATGAAACCAATAAGTAATTATTACACTTATTGGTAACATTTCCTCATGCAATTGGGACAACATGTCAAGTACCTTAAACAAAATCCTTGATTTTCATAGACAAATATTCCAAAACATACAACTTGCAGTAACCTTCAATTATATTGATTATCATTCATCACTTGAACTATTGTCATCACTCGAGTTGTGTGAATGCCTCATTTCTTCATCACTTGTGGGAAATATTGTACTTTTGTTATTTAACCTATTATTTACTTGATCAACTTGTTTTTTTATGTTACACCTCTTCATGATCCATATACAAACATAGAAATAAAGTGTAATAAGTATATCTATGTTTATTCCCATGGATGGGGTGACACTGATGTAATTGTGGTGATAATAAATTGTACAAGGAACTCATGTGATCATTCTCCACTCAAACCTCGAGGACCCACTACGAATTCTCTCTTCTCCATCATAGCATACATTTGTTAATGTCAAAAGGTGGTTGGGGTTTGGGAGTTTATTCCTCCCTGATGATAGTAACTTGTCGTGTCCTGTGGTGGTTCTCAATGTTTCAATCTCCAATTTTGGAAATGAATGCTACATGGACTAATGGGATATGGATTCAAGCTATCACAGTCATTTTTCATGGCCATTTTAGGACTCCTCCGAATGATATTCTTGTGTGCTCAAAGAATTTCCCTCCTACTTATCTGCAAGTCCTCTGGTCCCTTATATATCCCATGGTCCTCGGTGTTATTCCTAGTGTTTCATATGGTCCTTGGTATTTTCTTTGTGTTCATCCTTTGGTTCTATGCATATTCATGGCTACAAGTGACCCCAATCAGAGGGTTTGTAAGCATTGTGGTTAGCTTATGGTCTCAAGGGAAAATCAAGGAGAAGATGAGTCTATAGGTGTTTTTAGTGCAAACATGCCATCATATATTAAAGAAAATATTGGACTTGTAGAGGATAAGGTTTTCCTGCAATAAAATTTCATCAAGGAGAAGTAGTTATTTAACTCCCCTCCTTACCTAACTCTCCTTAGAGAAAGGAATAAGAGGTCAGTCTGAGGTTTGAATGAAGAGTTTAGTGACCATGTTTTTTATTATGTTGTATATATATGACTAGTGGATTGTACTTGATTGAGAAGAGGCATTTTATAGTCTTAATTGTGAATGGATTAGCATTGATATATGATTGAACATGTAATGAATACTTATGTCATGAGCAAGTGTAATTTGGCTTAGGTAGACAATATCTATGGGACATTTGGGTGGAAGTTGATTAAATAAAGAGGAAGGCTATGGAATCCAAATTAAATGTAGAGAAATATTAGTAGAACCATTTGAAAAATCATTAATATTATATAGCTTGCATTATATATCTATGTGTTGTGGCATGACTTAAGTGGTGCAGGATATTGGTTACCTAAAGAGGCAACAAGTGGATATGTTATTGGGAAAAATCCAAACTAGGAGTTAAACAGTTATCTGAGGGTAACTGGTAATATTATTCGGTTAATTATTATATCATAGCGACCTACATGATATATGCATGGTTGTTGCATATGCAAGATACAGGGCAAGCCTTGCCAACTTTCCAACAGATGGGTGTGGTCCATAACCATAAAATCCTTAATCGAGACACACATAGTCTCTAATTGCAAAATATATGATTTAATTATTGTGGGGAATGCAGTAAGGTGGGATGACCTTAATACCCAACAATAATTCTTCCATATGTCGAGCTAAGATAAGGAAAAAAATATACACCAAGGTTGAATTAATTCATAAAATTAATTACCCACTTTCAGAGAGCTCCTAAACATAAATTAATATTTTATTAAAATGTGATTTAGTTATTATTTTTTCAAAAATTTGGGAGAATGCCGATTCGAGGCGAGAGGATCTCAACGCGGCTAGGGTCCAAACCCTAGCCGCCCCGCTCTGATTTTCGTTTGCAGGGGCGAGGAAATTCGACGGGAGCAGCCGACCAGGGCTCCATACGTTTGCAGGGGCGAGGATATGCGACGGGAGCAGCCGATCAGGGTTCATAGAGGCGAGATTTAGGGTTCATAGAGGCGCGATTTAGCATACCGGAGTGGCCTGAGTACGCCAGCGACTTTGCATGCGTAATCATTGTGACTTGGTGCTGGAGGTCGACGACCATGGCCTCAGATTCGAATGCCAAGAGCGGAAATGATCGGTTGGAAGCATTCAAGGCGCTAGTTCGCTTGGAAAAACCCAAAACCAAGCCTCCTTCCTCGTCTAAGTTCGTTAAGAAGATGGAGGATATCCCTTCGCTGGAGGTATCTCCAGAGGAGCCTTGCAATATTGCCCTCCTTTTTGCAAAAACGGCCCTCATCGGAAAGTTTACGGGGTTATGGCCTTTCTCCAAAATGGTGGAGGCATGGATGGATGATCGTTGGAAGACGCTGATACATGGAAAAGTTACTTTGTTCGCAGTAGGCAAGGGTTTTTTTGTCTTTGGTTTCGCGAGCAAAGAGGACTGTGATCTAGTTTTCAGATCTGGACCCTATTTCATGGGGTCGAGAGGAATATTCTTAGCCCCCTGGACTCTTGACTTCAATCCCGAAGCCGAGATCATTGTAGCCCCTGTTTGGGTTAGGCTGCCTCACCTTCCCTTGCACCTCTGGGGGACAAGATCTTTGGAGGACATAGGAAACAAGCTTGGGCGTTTCCTGGACAGTGCGGAATCGAAAGGGGACCATTTTACCTGCGCACGCATATGTGTTGAAGTTAACCTCGAGAAAGGTCTTCCGGAAGCCATTAACCTCTCCCTGGGGGAATGGTGCCATATCCAAAAGCTGGACTACGAGCAGATTCCTTTTAAGTGCCTCCGGTGCCATGCTTACGGCCACTTCGCACGAAGCTGCCCCAAAGCCACAGAGGAGCTGGGACCAGCCAAAGAAGATGATTTTCATCCTGTAACTAATCGACGAAGGCAGTCAAGGAGAAAGGATCCACTAGCTCAGGCCCCAAAGGCCACTCACTCAGCAGAGGCAACCCTAGCTAATAAAAACAGCTTTGATGCGCTGAATGAAGATGAAGCCGAACCAGAAGCAACAACAGTCAAGGAAGATCCTCCGACAGATGATAGCCTCCCGGAATCCACCCCCCCAAATTTAGCGGCAGCGAGAGAAATTCGGGCCTCAGATCCGGAACCATCTGCCCAAGCAGGTCTGATTGTTACAGTCCCCTCTAGCGGCTCTGGGGGAACTTTTGAACCTGAAGATAATTTAGCCCCGTCTCCACCCCTTACCCGAGGGCGAAAGACCAATAAAGCGCGCAGAGAAAAGGAGGCGGTCTCCAACATTTCGATAGGTTCTCAGAAAAAGHTGGACCCCTACATTAAGGGGAAAATTTCAGCTCAYACGATATAATGTWYTKYTTYTGCMTTTTBYTRTGCTCACAGTTTGTGAKAATTTACTCATGTCTGCATTCTATGTCATATTCTCGAATTAGCTCAAGGAGCAAAGGGGAATGGTCTTCCAAGACATTTATAAGAAGGTTGGCAGCACTGTTAAAGGTCACCAACCTTCTTCAGATTTGTATCTTTCTGATTCTGGCAGGCCAAAAGGCCGATTAATGCAACATAACCGTTTTCGTTAAAAAAAAAAAAAAATGTGATTTAGTTATTAAAGGGAAAATGGATAGTTAAGAGAAAAAAGGAGACAATGACACCTAAAAAGGGGTTAATGAATAATCAAGACTTTGTAGAATGAAATAAATAAGAAAAAATATATTTGTACATGGAGGGGGTGAGGTGGCTAGCCTTAATGGGTCTCTAAATATACACAGAAATCCTTGGTTTGGGGGTAACCAGGAGGGTAGAGACATGTTACATAAATTCTTCTAGAAAGACTTAGATGAATGATTACTAGAATATAGAAGGAAAACTTGATTTATGAATATAGATGCTTACTAATGGATGGTAAAGAAAACTATACAGAGTAAATTATGCAACTAACATGGGTTATGATTTCACACAGCTCAGGGGTCTCAGGGAAAGAATTTTTCCTTGGGTAGGCTCAGAATAAATCAGTTGGCATGATGTGAGTTGGAACCAATGGGAGAAATTGGAGCTAATGGATCAAGCGTTGTTGAAGTTGAAGATATTACTTATTAGTTAGGTAGAAATTCATTAGTATGTAGATTGTGACTTATTTTAATTTGGTTTTGTACATAAGTAGTCAATACAGATTTGTAATGATACTAACCAGGTTATCGGTTGATACTATGTTTATTTATTCTATATTAATTCTAACAAAGTATAGAAAGAATTATGGGGTGGTTCCTGGAAGTAGGAAGGAAAAATAACATTGAATACGCTTGAAAGATTTGAGAATGAATAAGTCCAATAACTAATTTCATTTTAGTTATAGCATACATTTTCAATAGAAGTTCATATTCAAGAATTTTTCAAATAAAATCCATGTTTCCCCTATTTCAATTTTTTTTTTCGTATCTAGAATTCAAAAGTCTTT
>JASDQU010014209.1:8542-20660 GCA_032191745.1 Picea mariana | reverse complement strand
GGTTGTAGCCTCATTATGAGTTGGTGCTCATAAGTATGATAATGTACAGAATGTAAAGATTACTTATCATATAAAGAAGAAGATGTTTTTACCCTTTATGGGTTTCCTCAAGAAATATCTATCTCTGTGTATCTCATATGTGTGAATGATGTTGAATGTTCTATTGCTTACTTCCCTGCATTATTGTGATTGTCATTGAGTGCTCTATAAAGATTTTAAAATAAGCATAATTGTTTAAGAACAATGACAACTGATTCACCCCCCCCCCCTCACAGTTGTCCAACACAAGAGTTCTTTTAATAGTATCAATGTTGGGATGTTCAAATATTCATCTTTGATGGGAGCATTGACCCTTTGTTCATCGATTTGTTCTATTAACTTATCTCCTATATGTATGATTTCATATGTTACTATTGAATCACAAGGTTTGTCCTCAATATCTATTTCTATTACAGATCCTATGCTCCAACAATTGATCTCTTCTAACATATTCAATATCAATCAAGACCCTTTGGTAGTGCCTTATCTATCATATATCCAATCATTAGGGTCAAGTATGTCGTTAAGTCCAATTGAGATTTCCTATCAAGCTATCCAATCAAATTATGTGAAGGATGATCAAAACCTCCATCATTATATGGAATATCATCATTTCACTTTTCCCATATGGGTCTTGAACCCAATCAATTCACACGATTTTATGGATGTTGAGATTCATTCTAATTAGGCTACCCTTAAAGCCATGCCTAAGTCTGAAAGACTGTGGCAATATATGCATCATAGATCATTTTTCTTCCATGATGGCACACAAATCCTAGTTCATCTAGTGATATCGAGTGGTACTAATACCCCATCCCAACACACAATGTTTATGTGTAAGGGAATTTGGTGAATATTTTGAAAATGATCCCCATGAATATCTCGTTGAAGATAGATGTCAGTGAAAACATATTTATTGGTTCATATTGTTCTCCTAACAAAATTGAGCTTTACACTTCCCTTTTAAACAGTTTCATGAAATTATCACTTAATCCTATGAGGATATGTCAAGCATAGATCCCGCATATTGTTGAACATGAAATAAAAACATATGTCAGTTCTAAGCATGTTCATTGAAATCTATGGATGGTTAATCTGAAGAAGGAAACTACCATTAAGGTAAAGGTTGAAAATTTGTTGCATGTTGATTTCATTTACCCAATTCATTTGACCAAATGGGTTTCTAATCCCATTTTTATTGCTAAGAAACAATGCACTATTCAATTCTATGTTGATTTTAGGGATATTCATAAATATTTCCCAAAGAATTATCATACCCCATTCATTGATTAGATCATCGATGAATGTGCTAGAAATAAACATTTTTCCTTTGTGGATGGTTTCTCCGACTATAATCATGTTCAGATAAATAATGAAGACCATCATAAAACTGTGTTTATATTTCCTTGGGGTGATTTTGCCTATCATAATATGTTTTTTTGGTCTTAAAAATGTTGGTGCGACATTCCAATGGGCCATGCCATATTTTTTCACGACATCAAACACATTGGTGAAGAACATTTGGATGATTTAGTCAGTTGATCATCCATATTATCTTTGTGTCATATTCACCAAATATTGGTATTATAACAGTAATGTGAATCCAAATAAGTGCATATTTTGTGTGACATCTATGTGATTACTTGGTTTCATTGTGTCCAAGTTTGGGATCATGGTTGATTCTTTTAATGTTGAGGCAATAGTTCAATTGCCTCCATCATGTACTATAGGACAACTTCAAATATTACAAGGGAAGGTAAATTTTCTTTGATGATTCATAGTGAATTATGTGGAGATTGTAAAAGGGTTCATGCACCTTTTAAATAAGGGTGTAACTTTTATATGGGATGGCTAAGCTCAACACTCATTTGAATATTTGAATAAGGTCTTGATGTCAAATCTATTGTTGATTCCACCGGACTACAATACATAATTTTTACTTTATCTTGTTGCATTTGAGTCCACCATTGGTATGGTACTTGTCCAAGAGAATAGTTCACAAGTAAAACATGTCATTTATTACGTTAGTAAGGGTCTTGTTCTCCCCAACATTTCAAGGATAACACCTTGTAGTGGATTTTTTTAGTGTTACAATATTAGGAAAAAAATTCAAAAAAACCTCTACTACAACCTCTAATATTCGTAGTGGAGGTTTTAACTGATGTTCCCTATAACTAAAAAAAATAAAAATGGTGGGTGGAGGTTTTAGTGGAGGTTTATTTTTTGGTGCTTGTATTGGTAACATGTACCAGTGCATGTTTACGTAACATGAATCAGAGTGTACATAAACCTAAAAAGCATCGGTGTCTATATTATATGTAAAAAACCAATTCATATTGTAATCATGTGCACCGTAATATTTTGAAACAATAAATATAATTGTATGTTATGTTGTTTAAAGTAACAGTGCTTTAAAAAAAAAAATAGAAATGGTGTTGCAATGTAATTAATAGGCACTAGTGAATAAGACTCATAAGAACACACCAACGTATATTTTATGGCATGCATCATTTAGTGAGTTCAAAAGAATGCAATGCATTGATATGTATATAATTTAATTAATTGTATTTTTTACAAATTTTCAATCAATTATCTCAAAATAAAATATTTTTTATAATAATATTGATTTTTATATTTTTGTTATTGCATTATGATACAATGATTGCATTAATGTGTTATCCATTGGATTACACCTTTGTTATTTGTAACAATGTAAATCATCCATATATTAATTAATCAACAACGCAACATTTTACAACATTCGAAAATGCAATAAAATAAGAAACCCATTTTATTATATATGAATAAGAAACCCATCGTCGTATACAATGGGACAATGTAAAGGTCCACAATAATCAAAATGAAACCAATAAGTAATTATTACACTTATTGGTAACATTTCCTCATGCAATTGGGACATTATGTCAAGTACATTAAACAAAATCCTTGATTTTCATAGACATATATTCCAAAGCATACAACTTGCAGTAACCTTCAATTATATTGATTGTCATTCATCACTTGAACTATTGTCATCACTCGAGTTGTGTGCATGCCTCATTTCTTCATCACTTATGGGCGATGTTGTAGTTTTGTTATTTAACTTATTATTTACTTGATAAACTTGTTTTTTATGTTACACCTCTTCATGATCCATCTACAAACACATAAATAAAGTGTAATAAGTATATCTACGTTTATTTCCATGGATGTGGTGACAAGGATGTAATTTTGGTGATAATAAATTGTACATGGAACTCATGTGATCATTCTCCACTCAAACCTCTAGGACCCACTAGGAATTCTCTCTTTCCATCATAGCATACATCTGTTAATGTCGGAAGGTGCTTGGGGTTTGGGAGTTTATTCCTCCCTAATGATAGTAACTTGTCGTGTCCTATGGTGGTTCTCAATGTTTCAATCTCCAATTTTGGAAATGAATGCTACATGGACTAATGGGATATGGATTCAAGCTATCATAGTCATTATTCATGGGCATTTTAGGACTCCTCTGAGTGATATTCTTGTGTGCTCAAAGAATTTCCCTCCTACTTCTCTGTAGGTCCTCTGGTCCCTTGTATATCCCATGGTCCCCAGTGTTTTTCCTAGTGTTTCATATGGTCCTTGGTATTTTCTTTGTGCTCATCCTTTGGTTCTGTGCATATTCATGGCTATAGGTGGCCCTAATCACAGGTCTTGTAAGTGTCGTGGTTAGCTTCTGGTCTCGAGGGAAAATCAAGGAGAAGAGGAGTCTATAGGTGTTTTTAGTGAAAACATGCCATCATATATTAAGGCAAATATTGACCTTGTAGAGGATAAGRTTTTCYTGCAATAAAACTTCATCAAGGACAAGGAGTTGTGTAATGCCCCTCCTTACCTAACTCTCCTTTGAGAAAGGATTAAGAGGTCAGTCTGAGGTTTGAATGAAGAGTTTAGTGACCATGTTTTTTAYTATGTTGTATATATATGACTAGTGGATTGTACTTGATTGACAAGAGGCATTTGATAGTCTTAATTGTGAGTGGATTAGCATTGATATATGATTTAACATGTAATGAATACTTATGTCGTGAGCAAGTGTAATTTGTCTTAGGTAGACAATATCTATGGGACATTTGGGTGGAAGTTGATTAAAGAAAGAGGAAGGCTATGGAATCCGAATTAAATGTAGAGAAATATTAATAGAACCATTTGAAAAATCATTAATATTATATAGCTTACATTATATATCTATGTGTTGTGGCGTGACTTAAGTGGTGTAGGATATTGGTTACCTAAAGAGGCAACAAGTGGATATGTTATTGGGAAAAATCGAAACTGGGAGTTAAACAGTTATCCAAGGGAAAGTGGTAATATTATTCAGTTAATTATTATATCATAGCGACCTACATGATATATGCATGGTTGTTGCATGTGAAAGATACAGGGAAAGCCTTGCCAACTTGCCAATAGATGGGTGTGGGACATAACCATAAAATCCTTAATCGAGACACACARTCTCTAATTGCAGAATATATGATTTAATTATTGTGGGGAATGCAGTAAGGTGGGATGACCTTAATACCCAACAATAATTCTTCCAYATGTCGAGCTAAGMTAAGGAAACAAATATACACCAAGGTTGAATTAATTCATAAAATTAATTACCCACTTTCARGGGGCTCCTAAACATAAATTAATATTTTATTAAAATGTGATTTAGTTATTAAAGGGAAAATGGATAATTAAGAAAAAAAAAGGAGACAATGACACCTAAAAAGAGGTTAATGAATAATCAAGAATTTGTAGAATGAAATAAATAAGAAAAAATATATTTTTACATGGAGGGGGTGAGGTGGCTAGCCTCAATGGGTCTCTAAATATACAGAGAAATCCTTGGTTTGGGGGTAACCAGGAGGGTAGAGAATGTTACATAAATTTTTCTAGAAAGACTTAGATGAATGATAACTAGAATATAAAAGGAAAACTTGATTTATGAATCTAGATGCTTACTAATGGATGGTAAAGAAAACTATACCAAGTAAATTCATAAGCAACTAACATTGGTTATGATTTCACACAGCTTGGGCGTCTCAGGCAAAGAAGTTTTCCTTGGGTACGCTCGGAATAAATCAAGTGGCATGATGTGAGTAGAAACCAGTGAGGGAAATTGGAGCTAATGGATCAAGCGTTGTTGAAGTTGAGGATATTACTTATCAGTTAAGTAGAAATTCATTAGTATGCAGATTGTAACTTATTTTAATTTGGTTTTGTACATAAGTAATCAATACATATTTATAATGATACTAACCAGGTTATTGGTTGATACTATGTTTATTTATTCTATATTAATTCTAACAATTGAATATAGAAAGAATTATGGGGTGGTTCCTGGAAGTATGAAGGAAAAATAACATTGAATACGCTTGAAAAATTTGAGAATGAATAAGTTCAATAACTAAATTCATTTTAGTTATAGCATACATTTTCAATAGAAGTTCATATTCAAGAAATTTTCAAATAAAGTCCATGTTTCCCCTATTTCAATTTTTTTTATTTTTTTATCTAGAATTCAAAAAGTCTTTATTCCCATGGATTCCTACTTGTTCTGCTTAAATTAACCACGTTAACTGAATTATATATATATATATATATACCATGTCACTTTATTTACGGTTTTTACATCTAGATTTTAAAAATAATAAAAAGAGAACCCAATCATTATAGATTTGTTTTATCTTGGTATGGTAGGCATTTAAATGTATAGAATTCTTTGAAATCAAAATTTTCCATTTAAGATCCTTCTATCTTCTATGTTTCAAAATACATTCAATTCGATTTGGATGCTTATTGGAAAGTTGGGTTTGTCTTTATACAAACTCTGAACCTATTCCAATTTTTATATATTTTATATATAAGATGAGTTAAGTAATTATGAATTGAGTGTTAATGTACCTTTTGTAAGTACTCATACAAGAAAATTAAGTGTCTTCAATTTTAACCAATAAATTGATTAACCTAGAAATTTGGTTTTTTCCTATAGATTCCAGTGTTAAATTGGTTACCTCCCAAGTGTTTGTCAAAATATTTATGAGAATGTACAATTTGGAAAGTATTTGATATAAAATATTTTTTTTTTCAACCTTGGTTTGATTGGTTTGATAGAAGTAGTGTTGGGAATTACAAGGTGGATGTGGAATTTGTCCATGGGTCCCAAACACTGGTTCATCCAAAACTAGGGAAATGAAATATATTAGGACATTGGATCTTTATTGGCAGATGAAATCTATGATGGGCAAGGTGTTGGTAGAGAGAAATGGAGCTGAAAATGAGATCATGATATAATTGGACAACATGCAACCGAAAATTAAGGTGGTTGATAACAACGTATCTCTATTGGCTAAGAAAAAGATGGGATTGGACTTCTCCAAGATACAAAATGTCCAACCATGGGTTCCTGAAGATGTTTCTAAAAAACATATTATCTGATTTCCCTAATGTTATGGTTAATTTTTGTTTGGTCTTTCTATTATAGAGGCAACAAGGCTCTGTCCTCTCTTTAGTCTAGGTGTCAAGGCATAGGACAATGGTCTTCCAATGATATTTTGAATGCAATTCATGGTTTCATTCTATATGTAGTTCATGGTATCACTCCCCATAAAAAATAATTTGGATAAAGAAATTTATCTTCCATTGTTGGTCTAGTTTCCCTAGTGGCAGGCCAACAACATAAACTATGTAATGTTTTTCTCTATTAATATGAAATTCTCTAGCTAGCTTAGAAAAAAAGGGTATATCTACATTTATAAAGTATAATATACATGGAAGTTACCATATGTATTATGCAAAGTAGTAACAAAATTCTTATGATGACTACCAACATAAACAACGAAATTTAAAGAAAAATAATGATACCTTTATTGATATAAATCCAAGTTTACTTGCCTCTTTGAGGGGGAAACCTCCAGTGGAGAAAAGATAAATTTAAAAATAATTCTCAAGGAAACACTTTCCCATACCTTATACTCTTATTTATACTATTTCTATCTTCTAAAGAACATTCTAGAGGAATATGTTTCTAGAAGCGAAAGCTTCTATTAATTCTTCTTACATTAAATGTGTTCACATTATTACATAGGCCTTATTTACAAATGTCGGCATTTATTACATAGAAAACATATTATTCTACCTACTTGAGGGGTCAGGGAGATTAGGTCCCTAACATGTGCTCTCCCTTGAAAAACAACCTTGTCCTCAAGGCATGAGATGCCAAGGAAACTGTTGTATAATGGTAGTTGACTCTTGTGTGGCATCCTCCAGTGGTGTATCCTTCTAGTGAAATAAAACTTCCTTGATGGTGCATTGATGGAGATGACGCTTGTGGTGGTCCAAGACTACTTGAATCTGAAACCAAATGGATCGTAGGCTTCATCCAATTCAAGGAGGCTAGTTTGAGTATGGCACATGGTTCCAATCACTTTATTTAAGCGAGAAACATGAAAAACATGATGGAGCTTAGAGTGACCAGGGAGAGCTAAATTGTATGCCACATGCCCCACATGCTTAAGAATTGTATAAGGGTCATAAAACTTGGGGGATATTTTCTAAAAATTCTCTGCTTTGAGTGAAGTTTTCTTATAAGGTTGCAGATGAAGAAACACCTAGTCTCCTTCAACAAATTGATGTTCCAAACGCCCTTGATCTACTTGTTGCTTCATGCGATTCTGAGCCATGGATAAATTTTCTTTGAGGGTATGAAGAATGGAATATTAGACTGTAAGTATGTTTTTGATGTCTTGAACCTTGGATACACTTGTAAATGTGTTGAACCTACACATAATAGATCTATCTAGGAATTGACATACACGGTTGCAGAGAAAATATGAGAAAATAGAAGCAAGAGAGAAAGAATGGAAGAATTCCCATTAATTGTATTCCACACTCAAAGAGTGAATAATTTACAATAGATATAGGATAAATGAGTAACTAATGTTCCATAGTAGTGATCTAGAGAGATCTAGACACTCACTAATAGACATTGCAGTGAACTGCCACCTAGTCCTAGTTAACTAATCCATGCAATCATCAGTTAACTGAGTCACAACTTCCATTAGTTTAACTAATTGTAATTGACTGTAAGTGACTATAAAATGAAGAGGAACATCCTATTTTGTAGGGGAATATTCTCCAGAGAGAATATTCTCATCTAAGGAAGAGTTCTCAACATTGGACTGTAAAACTTAGGAAAATAATTATAGGTGAGTGTGTAATATCTCCAACACCCCCCCCAAACACTACTAGGGTGTACATGATGAATGGGTCTTGGCAAGCAAGCCCATGTTAGGTACCCATTTTAAAATGAATATAAGAATGAGACACTGAAAAAATGACGAAAGAGGGAAAACATCATGGGAAACCCGCCCCCCCCCTTCAAATTACAATGCATATAAAAAAAAAATGATAAGGAACAAAAGAAGTTGCTAAGTTTGTCCTCGTTGAAGATTTTGTTGAAGATGTATATGTCTGCATGGATCTGATGAAGTAGATGCACCATTGGTATGTCCACACATATCCACTTTCTCCTCTTGTAATGAATAAGATCCAAATAAAGTTTGGATGAAACTTTGAAAACCGTGTGGTTGTTTCCGAAAAAAAAAACGTTGAAATTTTGTTGATTTTAAAATGATCATAACTTCAATTCCTGAACTCCATTTCAAAAGATGGTATTTTTGAAATTGGATATTTTTCTGAAAGGAATTCAAATATCCAATTTTTTTCTGCAAATTTTTCTTAGAAAATATCATAACTGAATCTGATGTGCACAGCTCCATTTTTGTCTCCTGAGATGCATGCATGTTTATCCTGAGATGCATGCATGGCACATGGAAAAGTGTCTGCATGTGACTCCTGAGATGCATGCAATATATATTCCACATGAAATTCAGAAAACAAATCTGAAATGGAGTAGACATCATCTGCAATTAATGGAATACAAATTTGTGTAGATACTTGTGTAGAAGACTCTTTAGAATAAGAGGCTTGATCTTATGACGGTTTCTCTTCTGGTTCTATCTCTCCAATATCCTCCATCCAATCTTCACAATCTTCTTTATTCCTGAAAACAACCTCCAATCTAGTCCATAATTCATTTGGAGTTGAGTCTTGTGAGTCATCATATACTTGGTGGGGAATTTCAGGAGAAATAAACCAGAGGATACATCCTATGGCCATATATTGTTTATTGATAAAGTCATTTTTCTCATTGGTAGAATCAAGATCTACTTCCATTTCCATAGTTATTTTGTACAAGCCTCTACATCTGAGATGAAGCAAAATTTGTGGCTTCCACTCCAAATAGTTATGAGGCATGAGAAGTATTGTCGATGAATAATCCATCTTTTCTACGTTCTTCAATCTTTAATACCTGCAAAAAGAGTCTGGTGTGTCTTTTTCCTAGCACTCCATCGGGTTTGATACCATGTAAATGTGTTGAACCTACATAGAATAGATCTAGATAAGAATTGACATACACAATTGCATAGAAAATATGAGAAAAGAGAAGAAGGAGAGAAAGAATGGAAGAATTCTCATTAAATGTATTCCACACTCAAAGAGTGAATACTTTACAATAGATATAGGCTAAATGAGTAACTAATGCACCATAGTAGTGATATAGAGAGATATAGACACTCATTGACACCTAGTCCTAGTTAACTGATCCATGCAATCATCAGTTAACTGAGTCACGACTTCCACTAGTCTAACTAAGTGTAACTGACTCTAAACTAAAGAGGAACATCCAATTTTGTTGGGGAATATTCTCTAGAGAGAATATTCACATCTAAGGAAGAGTTCTCAACATTGGACTGTAAAACTTAGGAAAATTGTTATAGGTGAGTGTGTAATATCTCCAAAAACACCTGGCAGGTAGGAGAGGAAAAAAGGTGGGTTTTTACTGTAGACCACTTCAAAGGGAGTCATGAGAGTGGAAACATGGAAATATGTGTTGTACCACCATTCATCTAATGGTAACCACTGAGCCCATTGATTATTTTCATCAAACGTGAAGCACCTTAAAATGTTTCCAATAACTTGTTGACTAATCTAGTTTGACCATCGGTCTAGGGATGATAATCTGTGTTGAGATGCAATTGGGTTCCCTGGAGGTTGACAAATTATTGCCAAATGTTGCTATTGAAAGTTGGTTCACAGTTGGAGACAATAGAGTGAGGCATGGAATAGAGTTTGAAGATATTATCCATGAAATTTTGAGCCACCGTGGATGCAGTGAATCGATGTTGGAGGGCATAGAAGTGAGCATATTTGGAAAGGAAATTGACAACAACCATGATGACTAATTTATTTCTTGATTTGGTAATCCAACAATGAAGTCCATAGAAATAATTGTCCATATAGCATGTGGAATAGCATTAGGTTGGAGTGTTTCTGGATATTTTGTGGTTTCTCTCTTATTGTGTTGACAAGTATCACATTTGGCCACAAAGGTGTGGTTGTATTGTTTCATGCCTTCCCAGAAAAAAAAAAAAAAAATTTGACCCATTCATATGTTTTGTGAAATCATGAATACCCAGTTGTTGGTGAAGCACGAAGTTCATAGACTACAGTGGATTTAAGGCGATATTGTTTTCTTAAATACAAACGACCTTTATAACAAAGATCCTCATTGTGAGAAGAGTATTCCAGAAAGGCCTAAGGATATTGTTGCAATCATTGGATGAGTCTAGAATGTTTGGGATCTTGGAACCATTCCTAGGCGTGGATGACTTGTAACCAATCCGTGACAATGAAAAAGAAGGAAAAGAGGGACCCTTCTTCATATTTCCTAAAAAGAGAATCAAAAACCATATTTTCTTTTTTCCTTCTTTTAAATGATCTCATAGTCATAGCCAAACATCTTGGTCATTGATTTTTGTTTCTCAGGGAATGAAATTCTTTGTTCCAAAACATGATTGAGGCTAGAATGATCAGTTTTAATTTGGAAGCGTTGCCCCAAAAAATAAGGACAGAAGAGATCCATTGCATGAAAAATATCCAACATTTCCTTTTCATATGTGGATTTTCCCAAATTTCACTCAAAGACTTGTTTACTAGTGAAAGCCAAAGTTCAGGCATCTTGCATGAGGACTTCCCTAATTCCTTTCATTGAAGCATCACATTCCAGGACAAAAGTCTTGGTGAAGTTGAGAAGTTCCAAAACAAGAGTCTTTCACATGGCTCCTTTCAAGGCTTGGAAGTATTTATCCACTACTAGAGTCTAATTGAAAGGATTATTTTTAAGGAGAGAAGTTAGGGGAGCTGCAAGTTTTCCATATTTCTGAACAAACTTGTGATAATATCCCATTAAACCCAGGAAACCTTGCAAAATTTTAATATTTTTAGGATAGGTCCAATCCTTCATAGTTGTTATTTTTTGAGGATCCACATGGGCCAGATGGGCATGTCATGTTTTAATATATATGAGGATAGCATCAAACAAAACTAAGACAAAATGATGACGGAATGGGAAGAAGACATGATTTGTGAGACTTTGAAAGGTGGACAAGGCATTACACAAGCTGAATGGCATGACCAAGAACTCATAATGGCCTTCATGATTTAGAATGGAAATTTTGGGAATTTTGAACTCTTTCATACATATTTGGTGGTAGCCATATCATAGAACAAGTTTGATAAATAACTGAGCACCACTCAACTCATCCAAAATTTCATCAATGATAGGATTGGAGAATTTATCTTTAGTGGTAATTTTGTTGAGGGCTCTAAAATAAAGGAACATGTGCCATGTGCATTCTTTCTTGAGTACCATGAAAATAAGAGAATACTAAGGGGTGATGATAAGGAACACCTGTCGCTATCAATTCATAAACAATTTTCTCAATTTCATTATTTTGGCCAAATGGGTGATGATAAGGATGAACATTGGGAGGAAGACTGCCAGGAAAAATGGGAATGGAATGATCATGGGTGCCACTGGAAGGGGTAAGTCCTTCTGGGTTGTCAAAAATAGATTGGTGTTTGGAAAGAAGAGACTTGATGTTGGGATGAACAGTAATGGAGGGGGTATCAATGGCTTGAATGG
>JASDQU010014208.1:52216-75135 GCA_032191745.1 Picea mariana | reverse complement strand
TTCAGGGAGATAACACTACCCAAAGAAGGTGTTCTCATTAATTATGAATTTATTTATAGATTGTGTGCATATTTTAATGATAATGTGGTGCACATTCATTAAAATCAAGATGATTGAATATTGTCTCTGTTAGCACATATGTTTTTAAAGGGGTGTTTTCCCTTAGGAATTGACCTCTTGGCGAAAAAATGAATCCCCTACTAAAAATGAATCCCTATGAATTGACCTACTTCCCTTCCAATTCTCTGTTTTAAGCATATGATAGCCCATTGGAAAGGTATCATCCAAGATATTCTTTTTGGGGGCTATAATTGAGAAGATCGATTCCTAAAAACTTTCATTTAGGCCCTCAAAATGGCCCCGAAAGTTAAAACTGCTAAAAATAGTAAATTGCCAAAATTGTCAGAAAACTGTTTTGAGTCAGTTGGAAAAGGTGGGTGGCCATCGATATCCACCTGGATCACATTCCTTGCAAGATCTCATAAAAGTGACAAGTTTCACATTGACTCCACCTGTCCTGATCCCGATGCAGACAGTTAATGAAGTCAGGGACGGTGGGTGAGACATAGTCTCCTCCCATAAATGGAAAGCCCGAAGGGACTATCAACAAGTCTGTTTCTCTGCAGGTCCCTTTTGAAACACAATTGTGTTTGATAGAGGCTTGTGTCTGGCAGAAGCCAACATGCACAGTCTTCCAGAGAGCATGCAGATGTAAAGCATTGAATGCAAAGACTCGGGCACGCCTCTGCTGTTGGTGGCGAATTGTTTTGAGTATATCTAGGCATTTTTTATATTTTGTTATGGTTGATGGTTGAGCAAGGCTCCTACATTGTAAAATTTTGATGATACTCTGGTTATCTGGTTATGTATTTGATTTGAGACTTCCTGTTTAATGAAATTCAGCTTCCTTCTTCATCCTATTTTCCTCTGATACTGAAGTTTCCATGATTGAAGGATTCACATGGATTGTTTTGATTGTATTGTAATGTAGGTTTGATTGCAGTGCTGTCATTAACATTCTCCAGTCTCCTGAAGTTTTGAATCCAAGAGGATCTTGTATTTGAAACTTTTCCTCCTTAGGCTGTTGGAAGACCTGATGTCCATAGCAGACTTGTACATTCTCCTCACCAGTTCTTCCTCGTACTCACCCTTACTGAAACTTATTGGCTGAAGTTAATCAAGACCTCACCTGCTTGTGCTAGATGGTCCAATTTTTTGAGTTAAAACGATATTATCTTGAGTATGCACCCATTCGACCTCTTAAAAATTATTCTTTGTGACATAAACACTGATGGGTACTGGGCTTACCTTCGATGCACTCTGAGGGTGACTTCTAGTGCTAACTTTTTTGGCACCGTTATCGGGGAACGAATTGAAGATTTTTCCCTGGGATATAATGACAAAGAGCTTCTGATTCTGAAGGTGCATCAGACATCAGAACTATTGAATATTGTAACCTGTACCTGGTGACTCCATTGATGTGACTCCACTAATTCGACTCCACTGTTTCAGTTGTGGCTTCTAGAGGCAGACACACAAGGTAGAATCCATAGCTGCCTCTAGCAACACCTGAAGATAAACCACAAAAAATTATAAGAAAGGTAAAGGCTGATCGAGAAGGAACTTCAGCTACTATACCTGGTGATTCTGGTAATTTTCATAATCCTTCTTTGACAAATCCAATAGCAATTTCTCATTTTCCTATTACACCATCTTTGGGAGCTTCTAGAAGTTTAAATTTTGGGAGCGTTCCTACTGATTTCCCCTCTCCTATCCTCGGTTTGGAAGACTTTGACACCCCTGTTTCCCCAAGAACTCATTCGTTTTCTTATTCTCCTAGAAACACACTCTAAGTCTCTCTTGCCAGAACTCCATCCCCTCTTGTTTCTCCTCCAGTTCACATCCCAATGGCAGGTGCTAATCCTTTTAGGAACATAATGGATGCCATAGTGGTTGTTAGATATACCCCTCTTGTTTTGCCTCAGCCTATGAATGCTCTCCCAACTGGTGGCTACCTTAAGTAGTTGCCTAAGTTCACATGTGAGTGAGAGATAACTACAGAAGAACACCTTGCAACCTTTTATAGTTATGCATACAATTATGTCATTGTAGATGAAGATGTATGGATGAGGATTTTTGTTCATAGCCTTGATGGAAAGGCTAGGAAATGGTTCAGGGCCTTGGATCTTGGATCTATTGATGGGATTGAAGCCCTAGATGATGCATTCTTAAGGCATTGGGGGGATAAGAAAGATTTCCTTTACTATATTACAAAATTTGGATCACTTAAGAAAAAAAAAGGGGAATATGTTTCTAACTTTTCGAAGAGGTTTAATAATATGTATAACAATATTCTTGCTAAGATTAAACCCATTGAAACCTCTACCAAAATTACTTATTCCAATGATTTCGACCCTAATTTCTGCCTCCTGCTAAGAGAAAGAAGAGCCACTTCCTTGGGTCATATGCAAGATGCAACCCTGGAAGTGGAGTCCAATATATTGTCAGTCGACAAACTTAGGAGTAAGGCTGATAGAGACAGAGGAAAGGGGATGTATGAAGCTTCGACCTCTGGTTCATCTGCTTCCCCCCCTCAGATGGACGAAGTAACCAAGTTGCTAAAATCACTTTCTGCTAGAATTGGAAGGGAAGCAAAACTACAAGAATCCCCCTAATGTTGAAAATAGGGGTAACTTCAGAAGACCAAATAACACCCCTTAGGTTATCCAAAGATATCAAAGAAACAGAGATAGGGATGATCAGAGAATCCAAGCTCCTCTCCAAAATAACCTTGTTGCTGATGAAGAAGGAGAGGAGGAAGAGGTTGATCCTAAAATCCATTGTCTTGGGAACACCTCCCGATTTCCCCATTTAACCCAATCTGCATATGAGGAGTCTCTCTTGGACAACCAACTAAATGAGCTGAGTGAAGGGGAAAAGACCAGTAACAACTCAAATAAATAGAACCTTGGGTCTAAGAAGAGGGAAGATCTAAATCCTTATATCCCTTATCATCCCACCAAAGAAGAAAATCCTGCTAAAGAGGTGGCAGACAATAAAAAGGAAAATAAGACACAAAACCCTTCACCAATGGCCAAAAGTCCTATCCCATAGGTGAGAGAAATTCTGAAGCCCCCCTCCTCTTTTAACTTTGAGCATGAAATTCAAAAAATTAGAATCCCTGTACCCCTTTCAGAGCTGGTCAAACACGAAGACTTCAAAAGGGGCCTCTCCAAAATGTTGCAGCCTGAGCCTTCATCTTATTCCATAGACTCAGTCAACCTCCAAGATGAAAATCCAGCAGTCATCTTAGGTCATTTGGTAGAATACGGAGATGATTCATCTCCTCCCTTATATTGCTCACTAAACATACATGATAAGGTGCTGCATAACTATTTGATGAACTCAGGGAATCTCATAATCTCATGCCCAAAACTATCATGGATGAACTTGGATTAGAAATCACAAAGACTTACCCTGACTTATATTCTTTTGACTCTAGGAAGGTGCAATGTCTTGGGGTCATAATAGATCTGGTTGTGACCTTGTTTTAGATGCCCATGAAAAGTGTGGTCATGGATATTGTGGTGGCTGATGTTCCCCCCAAGTTTGGCATGCTCTTGTCAAGATCTTGGATAAAACGACTTGGGGGAACTTTGCACATGGACCTCACATATGCTACCATTCCTGTGTTTGGAGGGGAGCATATAAGACTGTACAGGGAAGCTCAGTTGGCCTACATTATTAGTGACGAAGAAAACCCCACCAACCATCCTATTTTCTCCCTTGACACTGATTTGGGATCCAGTTTATTGCAGCTCATTGATGCTACTGAACCTCATCTTGAAATCAGAAAAAAGTCCACTACTCTTGTGAAAAAACTCCTCCAATCACCTCTGTTTGGAAGATGTTCTTTGTTGGAGCCTCTTTTAGGGAAGGTGTTGGTGCTGGAGTGGTCTTTGTTTCACCTACTCAAGAGACTATATCTTTGTCCTACAAGCTAGAATTTGAAGCTACCAATAATGTGGCAGAGTATGAAGCTCTTGTTTTGGGATTGAGGGTTGCAAAGGACATGGGAATTGAAGAGATATTAGTGTTTGGGGATGCTGAATTAATTGTCCATCGGATCAGAAATATTTATCAAGCTAAGCACCATAGGCTAAGAGCTTATATAAATGAAGTGTGGGACCTAATTGACAATTTCTTCTTAGATTTCAACATTTATTTGTTCCAAGACAAGAAAATTCTAGGGATGATTCTCTTGCTGCTTCAACAAGTAATTTCAAAGTCCCTCTGCCATCTAAGCTCATGTATGATGTAGAAGTGAAATATAGGCCTGCTATACTTGACAATGTCAAACATTGGAAACTGTTTGAGGATGATCATGAGATCAAAATATTCCTGGAAACTGTGGATGAGTTTTCTACATTACACATTGATCAAGATCCTGATTCTGAAGTAAATCCTCATTCTGATGTTTTTCTGAACAAAATTGCTAATCATCAGATTGTTCAGTTCCCTAGCAATCGTATCCCAAAGGGACTAGTTCCTTTGGAAAGACTATTTGAAAGGAATGATGTGGCAATGAAGGGTAATGTTTCGACCAATGATGCTAATGTAGCTGAGTGCAATATTGGCACATAGGAAGATCCAAAATTTGTCAAGTTGTCAAGCGGCTTGTCAAGTGAACAAAAGGATAAATATACGAAGCGGCTAAAATAATTTACTGATGTGTTTTCCTAGACATATGAAGACCTTAGAACATACGACACAAGTGTCATTGAGCATAATATCCCATTAAAGGAAGAGGCCAAACCATTTAGGCATAACTTGAGACAAATAAATGCTATGCTGCTGCCTATTATGGAAAGGGAGGTAAAGAATTTGTTGGACACCCAGATCATTATCCCCTTGAGATATTTTGAATGGGTAGCCAACCTGGTCCCAGTGAGGAAGAAGAATGGAAAAATCAGAGTTTGTGTGGATTTTCGGAACCTGAACAGGAGCTCATAGAAGGATAATTACCCTTTGCCAAATATGGAGCACATATTACAGAGGGTGACAGGCACATCTAGGATCTCCATGATTGATGGCTTCTCTGGCTACAATTAGATCTTTGTACTACCTGAAGACAAAGAAAAGACAAAATTCACTACTCCTTGGGGTACATTCATGTACGCTAAGATGCCCTTTGGATTGATGAACACAGGAGAAACTTTCCAGTGAGCTATGGACATCGCCTTCATTGGAGAAAAGGATAAGTTTGTAGTCATCTATCTAGATGACATCACAATTTTCTCTAGGTCTGATAAAGAGAATTGTTATCATCTGAGAAGGGTACTCTTGAAATGCAGAAAGTTTGGTCTCTCCCTGCATCCCAAGAAGTCTTTATTTTCCATGCAAGAGGGAAAATTGTTGGGGCACATAGTATCAACTCAGGGGGTCAGGATTGATTCAAACATGGTAGAAGCTATCCAAACCTTGTCGCTCCCTAGATCCAAGAGAGAAATTTAGTCTTTCTTGGGAAAAATTAATTTTTTGAGGAGGTTTGTTTCAAATTTTTTTGAATTGGTAAAGCATATTTCAACCATCCTCATTAATGGGAATGAAGTGAAATGGACTTCTAAGTCCATAGATTCTTTCAACTAGGTCAAGAAGGAATTGACTGAGGCACCTGTTCTCATCAGTCCTGATTACTCCAAGGATTTTTTGATTTTTTCCTTTGCTTCTTTTGATACAATAACAACTATTTTATTGTAGAAGAATGCTGCAGGGCTGGAGCAACCTATTTCCTTTTTCAGCAGAGCATTGAGAGATGCTGAGGTAAAATATGACATCATGGAAAAACATGCCTATGCTTTGGTGAAAGCTCTCAAAGATTTTAGGATCTATGTCCTGCATTCAAAGGTCATTACATATGTTCCTTCAACTTTTGTGAAGAATATTCTCATTCCTCCTGACATAGAAGGAAGGAGGAGCAAGTGGATTTCCAAAATCCTTGAATTTGATATCGAAATCAAGCCCACCAAATTGGTTAAGGGACAAGGTTTAGCTAGGCTGTTGGATGAAGCTAATTGCAAATCTTTGGGGGTCAATTTCATTAACACTTGCTCAGAAAATCAACAAGCTGAGTTGTCTGATACAGGCCCACAAGTCAGCCCTCCATTGGCAGAATGTACTTGGTACAAAGACATTATATTTTTTCTGCAATAGTTGCGACCTCCCGATGGTATGGGAAAAAGAAAGGCAAGAGCTTTAAATCTTAAATCAATTAGCTATTGTCTTATTGATCAAGTCTTGTATTGGAAACACCCTCTGGGAGTGATTTTGATATGTTTAGACCCACAAGAGGCCCAAAAGATTATGTTTGATTTTCATGATAGTCTATGTGGGGGACATCACTTCTAGAGAACAAAAACCTATAAGATTCTCAGGGCTGGATATTTCTGGCCAAGTCTATTCACTAACGTTTGTGCTAATATCAGAGCTTGTGTTAAGTGTAAAAAATTCTCTGGAAAGAAGCAGCTCAAATCTTTTCCATTGAAGCCTATGGCAATTTCATGACCCTTTCAGCAGTGGGGCCTAGACTTCAATGGAGAAACTCATCCTGCTTTGGGTGGTCAACATAGGTGGATCTTGACTGCCACAGATTACTTTACCAAGTGGATAGAAGCCATCCCCACAAGGAGCGCTTCTCACAAGCTAATCATAGGTTTCCTTGAGGATATTATGGCAAGGTTTGGTTGTCCAAACAAGATTGTCACTGATGATGATGCATCTTTCAAGGATGAACCATTGATCCAGTTTTTTGAGCAGTTTGGAATTACATTGATTCACTCTACCCTGTACTACCCCCAAGGGAATGGGCTTGCAGAGTCCTCTAACAAAATCCTTATAAAGATCATCAAAAGACTGTTAGAGAACAATAAGAAAGCATGGGATTCGAAGCTCAAATTTTCTTTGTGGGATGATAGAGTGACAACAAAGAGGTCTCTTGGTGTCTCTCCTTTTCAGCATGTGTATGGAGTTGAGGCCATTTTTCCTTCTCATCTTGCCTTGACTGTAGAAAAATTCTTCCAAGAATACCAAGAAGAACCTGATGACATGATCAGAAGAATACAACAACTGGTAGAAGTGTAGCATACTAGAGAGCAGTTGCTGGAAAAAGCACATGAACATCAACAGAAGATCACGCAGGCTTTTGACAGGAAGATAAGAAAAGAGGATTTCTAGTTGGGAGATATAATACTCAAATGGGATGCACCCAAACACAACAGAGGAAAACATGGTAAATTTGAAGCCTTGTGGATTGGACCCTTCAAAGTTTCTGAGGTGTTTTAAAATAATACTTACAATTTGCAGAATTTGGAGGATACTGAAGTTTTTGGTGGCTCTGTAAATGGAAATTTTTTGAAAAGGTTCTTTGTTTGAGCCATGAATGGCTTCCTCATGTCATTGTAAATATCATTCTTCTTTTGTTTGTAATAGCTGACTCCACAGCTCAACACTAAGGCATTGAAACTGTTGAAGTTCTTAGAGCCTCGCAGGGAGGCCTCTATCCCCCATGGAGCCTAATTTTAGCACATATGTTTGTAAAAGGGTGTTTTACATTAGGAATTGACCTCTTGGAAAAAAAATGAAGGAAAGCAGGCTAAAAACCCACAAAATGTGTTTTATCCAAGGTCGGGAGGAGTGATTTGATCTCTTGGCGCATTGTGCTAAGGCGCGCACAGATCTGAGCGACTGCGCATAGTGCGCTCAAATATATGGTCCACGTCAAATATCATCCCGACCTTCTTCCTTTAACGGGGGGGGGTTACGAGCAGGTGGTTTTCTGGCACGGGCCCCCCACTAACGTGTCAACTCCTCATCAACTTAGACCCCCCCCCCCGTGCATTACCGCTTACTACCTACCACCCCCTCCAATATAACCTCTTTACTGCTTCCCGATACAGCCTTCTCTTCTTCCGCCACCTGTCCTCCACTCACATCACTCACGTGCCTGTCCCCTGCCCACTGTCACATCTCCCCTTTCACCTCCCGACATGAATCTTCCACTTCCCCTCCATGTCACCTCTGTCATGTTGTTGTGTTCCCCCCTTGACTACTCACACCCCTCCACCTCCACACATTCTCCCTATGCCACATCACCCTCACTCCTTTACATCTCAGCTCCGGCATGTTGGCACCCACGCTTTCCCAGTTATCGTTTCGCCAACCGCATCATTCCACTCGACCGCCGATCAATCGTTGTTCTATGCCGGTTTGCACCCATCGTCAAGCCAACTCCTCACTGCCAGTGTCCACGTCAGCCTTCCAACATTCCCTGCAAGAGCTCAACAAATTCACAGGTGTCGCGTTTAATCCGCCTGTCCCGATCTCGATGTATACAATTAATGAAGTCAGGGACGGCGGGTGAGACATCTTCTCCTCCCATAAATGGAAAGCCCGAAGGGACTGTTAGTAAGTCTGTTTCTCTGCAGGTCCCTTCTGAAACACGATTGCGTCTAACAGAGGCTCGCATCTGATAGAAGCCAACATGCACAGTCTGCCAGAGAGAATGCAGATGTAAAGCCTTGAATGCAAAGAATCGGGCACACCTCTACTGTTGGTGGCGAATTGTTCTGAGTATATCTAGCCATTTTTGATATTTTGTTATGGTCGATGGTTGAGCAAGGCTCCCGTATTGTAAAATTTTGATAATACTCTGGTTATCTGGTTATGTATTTGATTTGAGACTTCCTATTTAATGAAATTCAACTTCCTTCTTCATCCTATTTTCCTATGATACTGAAGTGTCCATGATTGAAGGATTGAGATGGATTGTTTTGATTGCAGTGCTGTCAATAACGTTCTCCAGTCTCTCGAAGTTTTGAATCCAAGAGGATATTGTATTTGAAACTTTTCCTCCTTAGGCTGCTGGAAGACTTGATGTCCATAGAAGATCCGTACATTCTCCTCGCCAGTTCTTCCTCCTACTCACCCTTACTGCAACTTACTAGCTGAAGTTAATTAAGACCTCACCTGCTTGTGCAAGCTGGTCTAGTTTTTTGAGTTGAAACGATATTATCTTGAGTCTGTGCCCATTCGACCTCTTGAAAATGATTCATTGTGACATAAAAACTGATGGGTACTGGGCTTACCTTCGATGCAATATGAGGGTGAATTCTAGTGCTAACAGTCTCAAGCCTATTTATTATACTTAAAGTTCCTTTTTCAAAGTCCATGTGGAGATGATTTTGTGTGTCAACACAAAATGTTTCATGGTTATGACAATGATGCGTTAACATATGCCCCCTAATGTATGAGGGTAAGGGAATATCATATGGATGAAATACATTACTAGTTTACAATATCCAAAAGGCCACCCTAAAAGACAAAAGATCAGTTCCACACCAATCAACTAGGAATAGGAAAATGGAAAAATCCTCATGGTGACGAAAATGGCATGTTAACACTCCTAATGGGGGAGTTTGGTGTGATGATACCCAACTAATTACATGGTTGTTTCCATGTCTCCCCTTCATATTCCTAAAACTCCTCATATTCTTCAAGTATTGGTGACTCTAATACCATGTTGATAAACCTAGACACACTTAGATCTCTTCTTAAACCTAGACACACTTAGATCTCTTCTCCAATCCTTTATAGGATCTTGAATCTCAAATCAATAACTTAACTATATCATAGTTTTGTTATAACAAATGATTGAAAAAGAAGCACCAAAAAGAAAAATTATATCTCACTTAAAAAAACAACCATGCCACACGCACTAGCAATCCTTGTGTATTCCATTGATCTCAATATACATATAAATATATCAGGATTTTGGATCAAAGATAGACATACTATCTCATCAAATATTAATCATAATAAAAACTCAACCATACTCTAGTTTAATATAGGATAAAATATTGTTGGAGAGACCCACTAAGATACAACAAACCCTCATTATTAAAACATGATTATTCATGTAGAGACATTCTACACAACATAATAATCAATATGATAACAAACCATGGAAAAATGGATTTCCACATGACAAGAACTATATTGACATATTATGACAAACCAGACACTTAAAGAATCATTTAGATAACGTAAGACTATTGAAAAAGCAAGGACTAGTATTCATATCCTAGTAGAGAGTGCACAGAAGAAAGAGTGTAGCAAAGAACCAAAGAACTATCCTTGGAATGATAACAAACCATGAAAAAATGGATTTCCACATGACAAGAACTATATTGACATATTATGACAAACCAGACAATTAAAGAATCATTTAGATAACATAAGACTATTGACAAAGAAAGGACTAATATTCATATCCTAGTAGAAAGTGCACAGAAGAAAGAGTGTAGTAAAGAACCAAAGAACTATCCTTGGAACCTTGTCTAGTCTATAGATAAGTAGGTAATTAGATGAACATGGATCTATATGACCAACTATAAGTATGATTCCACAATGGATAAATATAAAGAGTACTTCGTAGACAAAGTCTATGCATGAAAGAATTAGGTATTGATTATATGCTAGTTGTGAAGATGATTAGATTCTCAATTGCACTAAACCTTGCAACTAAGTTTCGATGGATTATGCATCATATAGATATTAAGATTTTTTTGAATGAGTGGATTGATGAAAAAGCATGCATGGATTAGCCACCAAAATTTGTGTAGACTAAAGGTGAGAAGCTGGTATATATATAAATTTTATTATTTAGAATTCAATGATCAAGACCAAGGGCTTATTAATAGGTAGTGATAATATAAGTCATGAGTTATATTAATCAAATCTAAAACTCCAAACTGAACTTCTCCTCTGAAATCTTTGACCTAGTACGTAATTATATTTTACCTTTTATATTATAAATACTTCCCAACTTACTTTAAAAAATACATCACATTGTATGTAACACATCGTACATAACATTAAAAATTCTTAGAAAATATCAACACTAATAAATTCAAATATGTATTAAATAATCTAACCTATTAATAATTATTTATCCTAAAAATTTTAATTCACCACCACATAATGTTGGACTGCTAAATTTTCCTTGACTCTTACCTTGATAAGCCAAGCCAAACAAAATAGTTAAACTAAATATTAATCTTAATTAATATAAGTTGTAATATTAATCTTTTATATTAATCACCTATAAGTCAAGCCAAACAAAATCCATGTGGTATGATTTAAGCTCCCATTGAAAAAACAAAGCATTGTGAAGATAACGTTGTACAAGAGTGAGTGGAGTGCACGAGTTTGGAATACAAAAATTCATGAGTTTGGAATACAAGAGTGAGTGGAGTGCATGAGTTGGAAATAACTATATGAGTTGTCAAATAATATTAAAATGTCAAAATGTGGATGCCAGAGTCTTAGTGAGATCAGGGTACGGAGGGGAGGTGGTCTAGGAAGAAGTCTTTAAATGGTTCAAGGGAGGCACGAGGAGGTTTTTTTCCCTCGTTATTGCACATGGTTCTCATCCCAAGAAAATAAAAACTCATGTGACTAGTTTTGTAAAAAAAATCAAATGAATCACCACTTTTAAAAATTCCCATTGATTTTGACATGGTCTACTACCTTTAAAAATTCCTATTGCTTTTGACATGGGTCACCACTTTTAAGACTTTCAGAGACACCACCTTTAAAAATACAACTGAATTTTAAATGGGCCACCACCTTAAGAATACAACTTGGTTTTGACACGGGTCAACACTTTTAAGACTTTCATAGCCACCACCTTTAAAAATACAACTGAATTTTAAATGGGTCACCACCTTAAGAATACAACTTGGTTTTGATATGGGTCACCACTTTTAAGACTTTCATAGGCACCACCTTTAAAAATACAACTGAATTTTAAATGGGCCACCACCTTAAGAATACCAATTGTGTTAACCTTCCAAGCAAATATCTCCTTCTCTCCTCTTAAAACCCAAGGGCCTAGGGCTTGAAGACCTAAGGGCATAGGGCATGGTTGCCTTTGCCTTTTAAATGTGAAAAGTACATTGTGATAATGATAAATTATACAAAGGAATGAATTTTACTTTGTCTTGTCTTATGCACATGAAATATACAACAAATCAAGGGATTTTACTTTGTCTTATGCATAGAATTCAGTGCACCTAACCCAATTCATACTTCAAAATTCATTATAATTTGATTGCAATCAATACCCTACCATTATTAAATTGCCTTAGATTTTAGATTTCTAAAATATATTGTTAAAGGAGAAAGTCACTGTCATTGACAACTTCTTTGAATACCGAGGAAGCCACAATTGAACACCACCTTCAATATTGATTGGTTTTTGAGCGTTGATAAGATATACCATATGTGCATACAAAATTCTCATTCTCATATAGGAAGATTTAAATTTGACATTTTTATATAATAATTAATATTTTATTAATTAATAATAAAATAAAAATTTTCTTCTTATTATAAATAGTTTGTAAAACAAAATTATTTAAAATAGTTTGTAAAACAAAATTATTGAAAAGAAAATATTTTTTTTATGAAAATAATTTTTATATATATTTTTAATTTTAAATTATTTAATTTTTCTTAAAATGTATATGTTGTTGCTTTCATAACTAAGAGTGATATTATGTTGTTGGAAAGAATGTTAATAAACATAGAAATAAAAATGTATAATTTCTTCATCATTTGATTTCATCTTATGTTTTGGGTTTTTTCCATACTTAATATATATATAAACAAATTTCTAGTTGCATGTTTTATGACTTCACAATGTTAAGTTATTGGGTTTTTCCCATACTTAATAATTTGATTTTATGGTATATAATATATATATTGCAGTAAATTTCTAGAACTTCTACTTGCATGTTTTATGACTTCATAATGTTAGGTTATTTATTATTGTTAGGTTATGTTTTATTTTATTTTGCTTTTGCATATGGATTTTTAATCAAAACATTAAATTAAGGTGTTCAACAAGATACTCATGTCATTGACCTTTATTCCTAAATACAAAGATGTTACTATGCAACAATCTTCTTAAGTTTTAGTTTTGCTCAACGTTGGAAGTTTTAATTATTGGTTTCAACTAGTACAATAATTGTATTGTCTTGAACTCCACAACTTTAAGGAGACATATTACAAATTTGGGCTTAATTGATATGCCTTTCTACATATTATCTTTACAATATATTCACAATCTATTTTTCATTTACAGTTGGTGGAGCTTATGGTTCAAACATAATTTTGTGCTTATTAAGAACCTACATTGTAATTGTAGCTTAGCAGGTCCACACAAACCGCTTATGATTTTTCACTTATCATGGTTTACCCACTTCAATTTTATTCATAGTGGTTCATGTAATTTTGTACACTCTAAAAATAACCTACCCCCTAAAATACATTAGACACAAATTGTGAGATGATATTAGTTCACATTTGTGTGTCCCGAAGAGAAACTAGAACCTTGCCTTAAGGAGAAAACAAATTCGTTCCCTTAATAGAAGTAAGACTCAACACCTTATAGTTATTGTCTTGATCAACACCATGACAATGTTTTTGTGACCTTGTAAAGGGTTGTATGGAGTGTTCCTTGCCCCTTCAACTTTACAAACTTATTCTAATCCCACCATGGTGTAGTGTGAGTCCTTTTAACCTTGCAAATTTGTAAGAGAATTGTGATCTCAAAAAGTTAATTGGTATCATCTAACTCAGAGTAAAGGGACTTTAACATGTACAAAAAGTTGGAATCCCAAGCATATATCATGAATGAACACAAACAAAATACCCACTTTAACATGTGGCGAGAGAATTTTGAATTTTCCACCTCTCTCTTGTGAGATAAAATCCTTCATCATCTAAGCATGGGGTGATTCTCCATCTAAACATAAAGCGGAGAAGGATTCATTGGACATGGACATTAGATTACACCCTCACTAATTACATCACTCTATCATTTTTATCTTGGATCAGAAAGGTGTAATGAATCTATCATTTGACTCTTTGGCTAGGTTGGTAATAGTGACTATCTTGGTTAGCGAATGGTGAAAATTGATAAATGAAACATCTTTATACGTATTAGTGTTTTGATTGAGGACTCATATCCACAAGTACGTGGTCATGAATTCCACCCTCTAAATGCCTTTTCCAAGTCTATGACATCATTTTTTACATATGTATAAATACTTAAATAATTTTTTAATGTTGTCCTACACACAACCACAAGAAAAACCCCACATCTCTCCTACAATATGGTAAGCGTTTACCTTCTAAGTGTTTGTAGTAAATTAAAACCCCTAGAATTATGTTAGATTACATGAGAATGAAATAAATCAAATAATCATTAACACAACAATTTTGTGGGGGTGGGGGAGAAAGAGCACAAGTTTATTGATGAAATGAAAAAAGATATACAATATGTTGCTTAAACTCTATACTTTATTGGACTAGTTCTCTCTTTAGGCTTGACAAAGTCTCTTGGTATTCAAATCAAAGTGAAAAGTGGGCACTCATGATTCATCCAAAATAACCTTGCATTCACCGAAAGATGGATAACTTAGGAGGGATTATAGGATCTTGACTAGAGTTGTGAGGCCCCTTATACTTATTGTAGTTTGTTACTTGAGGAATCACAAGGAATATATGCACCCTAGTGATCAAGTTTGACTAAATCATCATAAGGAAGTATGCTCCAATAAATAAATCCTATTGAGCGTTTTACTCAGGATAAACTTTAACCCAATCATCATTGGAGAAAGTGGTCTTCATTAAATAACATAAATTGTGTTTTGTAATAATAGTCAATTTTAACTTAAACACATAGGGATATGCACATGAGTGATTAATCTTAACTTAGTCACATAGGGATGTGCACATGGGTGATTGTTCTTTATTTGATAAACCTTGGAGAATGTATCATTAATATTTGATATTTTTAGGGGGATAATACTGCCAAAGAAGGTGTGCTCATTAATTATGAATTTGTTTTCCCTTTGTGCACATATTTTAATGATAATGTTTTGTACATTCATCAAAATAAAGGTGATTGAATATTCTCCCAAGCCTATTTATGATACTCAAGATTCTTTTTCAAATTACACATGATGATTGTGTGTGAACAAAAAATGCTTCATGTTGACAAAAGTAATGTATTAACATATGCTCCTAGTGTATGAGGGTAGGGGAGCATCATGTGGACAAAATACATAACTTATTTACAATATCTAAAAGATCACCTAAAAATACAAAAGATAAGGTCTACACCAACAAACTTGGAATAGGAAAATGGAAAAATCCTCATGGTGATGAAACCGGTATGTTAACATTCCTAATGGGGGAATCTGGAATGATGATATCCAACTAATTATATGGTTGTTTCTATGTGTCCCGTTCATTTTCCCAAAACCCTTCCATATTTTGCAAAGTATTGGTGACTCCTAGACACACTCAAGTTTTTTCCCCAATCCTTTATAGGACCTCAACTCCCAAACTAATAACTTAACTATATCATAGTTTTTTTATAACAAATGATTGAAGAAGAAGCACTACAAAGATAAACTAAACCTCATTTAAAAACACAACCATGTCGCACACACCAACAATGCTTGTGTATTCCAATGATTCCCATAAAAATATAGATATATCAAGATCTTGGCCCAAAAATAGACATAACATCAAGGATTAGTAATAATAACACCTCAACCACACTCTAGTTTAAAATATAATAGAATATCTCAACCAACTAAGATCCAATAATCCCTCATTATTAAAACATGATTATTCATGTAGAGACACTCTAGACAACACAATAACCAATGTGATACCAAAGCATGGAAAAAATAATTACCACATGGTAAGAACTATAATTATATATTATGAGAAAAAATACACTGAAAGAATCATGTAGATAACATGAGACTATTGAGAAATTAAGGAATAATATTCATATGCTATAAGAGAGTGTAGCAAAGAAGGAAAGAGAGTAGCAAAGAATTAAATGACTACATTTAATATTAAAAAATGGAACGACTACATTTAATATTCACAAATGGAATAATTGTTAGGTGTTGGTGAACCATAGACTTATGAAGAAACATTTAAAAAGGAAGATGAGAAAAGATAATGGAAAGTAAAATGAATTCAATTTAGAAGAAATAGCCTTGAAACCTTGTCAAATTACCTATAGATAAGTAGGTAATTAGATGAGTGCTAAGTCATGTATTCAAAATCATGTGAAATTGGTTAGTTGTGACTAATACTCATGGATATGGGTCATATATTAATGACTTACTCTATGTAGATAATTCTGAAAATGATATCTCATATGTTGGAATGCATAAACCCCTCAACGCTTAAATAAAAAGAGTGAAGGGATCTCTAATTGAATAGTTCACAAGACACAATACTTGCTAAGGTTTTGCATATGGGGTAGCAAGATAAGTGTGCTTGATTGTGGGGAAAGCTTTATAGTTAAGTGTGCTTGAGATAGATGAGTCTTGGGATGGGTGACCTCTTAGGAAGTCTTGGTTATTGGGTGCAATCCCTAGAGGTGATGATCGATACTATGTGATTCATTTCACTAGTTTCAATCTCACATTTTCAGCCTAATGCAATGATTTCTAAGTCGAATATTCAACATCATGAAAAATTGGTCAATTGTAACTAATACTCATGAATATAGGTCATAGATTAATAAATTTATACAAATATTTAAAAATGATATCACATAGATCTATATGATCAAGTGTAAGTATAATGAAACAATGATTAAATATCAAAAGTATTTAGTAAATAAAATTTATGCATGAAAGAATTAAATATTGATTATGATAAAACATTCATTCTAGTGGTCAAGATGGCTGCAATCTAAATTGCTTTAGAGCTTACAACTAAGTTTGGATGGATTATGCATCATATGGATATTAAGAGTTGCTTTTTGAATGACTAGATAAATGAATAAGCCTATATGAATTAGCCACAAAGATTTATGTAGATGTGGCTTGGAAAAAAGAAGTTGGTATATAAATTGAACAAAATGCTATATAAATTGAAAAACATTAAATACATGTATTCACAAATTAATCATTATTTAAAAAAAAAAATTGAGTTTAAAAAAATAATGCAGATCCTAATCCATATATGAATGCTATATGAATTTACGTAATCATTTTGTAGGTTGATTATTTTATTATTACAAGTAGAAATGAACCTTATGTATTCGCAAATTAATCATTACTTTAAAAAAAAATTGAGTTTAAAAAAATAATGCAGATCCTAATCCATATATGAATGCTATATGCATTTACGTAATCATTTTGTAGGTTGATTATTTTATTATTACAAGTAGAAATGAACCTTATATTGATATATTATACATACACCTTTGAAATGCCATACCTTGGAATATAGTATTATTATTTATATATTATACACCTTTGACATGCCATATCTTGAAATATAGTATTATTATAATGAGATGGAAGTTTGAAGAATTTTGGAGGGATTTTCCTATCATAAATGAAGTATTCAAGCGATCTAATACAGAAGTTTTAAATGTTATACATTGAGATATGTGATACTCAATGGATCCTAGTATGAATTTCACAAAGGATGAGGCAAGAGAATTTATTAGCATGACCTTGTATAGGCTATACATTATGCAACCTATTGCAAGCTATGTAGTTGGAGTAATTTTGAGACACATGATAGAACCTGGAGTTAGTAATTGGGAAGAAACTAAAAGAATATATAGATATGTGAAGGGAACATTGAGTTCAATATTGGAATCTTCCTCTCAATATTCCTAAAGTAGAAGTGATTTTAAAATTGTTAAATTTATAGAATAATTTTGAGATACATGAGAGAACCTAAAGCTAATAATTGGGAAGAAACTAAAAGAATATAGAGATATGTGAAGGGAACATTGAGTTCAATATTAGAGTCTTCTTCTCAATATTCCTAAAGTGAAAGTGATTTATTCCTCCCAATATTCCTAAAGTGGAAGTGATTGATTTATTCCTCCCAATATTCACATTCCTAAAGTGAAAGTGATTTTAAAATTGTTAAATTCATAGATTCTAAATCGAATAGATGTATGAGTATATAAAATGTACACATCTGTTTTCTTCTTTTATATTACTTAATAATGGTAAGTTGGAGTAACAAGAAGTAATGCATCATTGTATTGTCTTAAGTAATGCATCATTGTCTTGTCTTCAACCTAAGTTGAGTATAAGGAAGCATTAGGTGTAACATATGAATATGAGTAGTGTGTACGAGAAGGTTACTTGTAGGTATTGGTACAACACATTAAAAAAACATACAATTGTAGTAAGGTGATACACTGTTATACAATTAGGTAAAAACATAGTTTTACATCATTACAATAAACACATTAAAGTTCATGTTCACTACTTGAGATAATATAAAAAGGAATACAAATTTAATTGGAGTATTTTAGCATAAATACTTGGTTGATATGTTTACTAAACATTTAAAGTTTGTAAAATTCAAAATGATGCAAGTTGGTATAAGAGAGAATAATTTCCATTAATGATAATGGTTAAAAAGTAATGGAAAAATTGAGAATAATGATTCCAACAAGGCACATGAAGCATAAGTGGGAATTGAGTGCAATTTAGCATGAGCACAATTGACTCATAAGCATGAGTTAGTTGATGGTAGTTGTGATCTGAATTTTATGAGCATAACGAAATGAATACAGATTATTATCAAAAGATGCTTAACAAAACTAACAAATATACAGTAAAACTGGTTTCTATTCAATAAGGAAATAAACTGAAACTGTAAAATGCAGCGAAAAACAAGCTTGCTAGAGTGGTGGTAGCTTATCTATGAAAAGAGATGTGATGGCTGCGCTCATTAGCAAGAAGATGATTACAATGAGGTTTTGAAGGAATTTTTACAATAAACAAGAATGTCAAAAACCCTAGACACAAAAAAACATAACCCTAGGAGATGAAGCGCCAAAAGTCATATGGGACCTGTTTGGGTAAGTTAGTACATCAACTTCCCAGGGTAGTAACTTTTGCATACAATCTCCGCTTTAGGCACACGATATCCTGTTGGAAAGGTCTATCCGGGACTACACATGTTGCCTTCAAACTCTGACTCTATCCCCAGTTTGACTGTGGCGAGCCCTAAAAATGTTGTTTAGGGCCTCAAAACGGCCCCAGAAGTCAGGGACCCAAAAACTAGGAAAAAACTGCCAAAATGAGCCAGTTGGAATAGGTGGGAGGCCACCGAAATCCATTTGGATCAATCCCCCTCCCTTAGGAAGCAATGGTATCCATTGCATTGAGTGCCCCCATCAAATGAGGAAATTTCTGCTGAATTTGGCCCCGGGTGAGCCACTTGCCTTGGTGCAGGAGCTGTCCTTCTTTGATAACTCGATAAAGCTGGATCCTTTGTTGGAGAGTGCCCTTGACTTGTTTGTCCACAATCTGATCACTAGATTCTTGTTGTATGCAGTCGGGGTTGAACTATGTTGGTGTTAGTTGTTTTGCTGTCTCTAAGGTGTCCAATAATGGTGGGAAATAAGGTCAAAGAAGATCCACGTTGAACACTAGGTGTAGGCCAAGGAAAGGAGGAATGCTGAGCTCAAAATCATTATCACCCACAACCTTGGTGATGGTTTATGATCCATAACGGAGTGGTATAAGCTTCCGATGGGGTCTTGTAAGGAGTTCTTTATGCAACTGTAACCAAACTTTGTCACCCACCTAAACATTATGTGGCACCCGATGTTTATCATGGCACTGCTTGTACTTGTCATTGGACTTCTGTAGGATATCCTGAACCTGTTGGCGGATGTGCTAGATCCGCTCAATGAACCGGGTGGTTTTGTTAGCTTTAGTTGGAGCAGGAGACGAGTCGGTCGAGGTGACTGCAAGGGGTAGTGCCACATCTATGGGACCCAATGGTTGGAATCCCAACCCCACCTAAAAGGGGCCATGGCCAGTTGAGCTATGCAGGGCTCAGTTGTAACTATGCTAGACATAGGGAAGACTCTCATCCCATATGCGAGGGTTCTTGGAATTATACATGTGCGGGATATGCGTGATCATTCGATTTATGACCTCGGTGTGGCCATCTGTCTGGGGGTGGAAGGCCATGGATTTGGTGAGCATGGTGTCTAGAAGTGACTAGAGGATCGACCATAATGTGCTGAGAAATCAACTGTCCCGATCTAAGAAAATGGTTTTTGGGATTCCAAAATGTACCTAGACTCATTCAAAGAAGAGCTTGGTAGTGGACTTTGCTGTGATGCTCTTCTTGCAGGCGGCTAGAATCGCCATCTTAGAAAAGCGATCAACAACCACAAAAACACAGCCAGTTCCCCACTTGGTGGACGGGAGGCCTGACATGTAGTCCATTGAGATGGATTCCCATGTCTTGTCAGGAGTAGACAGATGGGTGTACATGCCCTTTCTCTTAGTGTTTTGTTTGGCAATAACACAGGTAGTGCAACACCTGATATACTTGTTGACCTCTTGTCAAAGTTTCGGCTAGTATAAATGTTTTTGTAACATTGCCACTATATTTTCGATGCCGAAGTTTCCTGCCACTCGACTATAGTGGGCTTCCCATATCAGCTTCACTCGCCCCCTTGATGGAACAAAGATTTGGCCTAGACGACACAATATCCCATCTTGAAGATGGAAATTAGCGACAACTACGTTTGTGCCCAACATTTGGTAGGTGGTGGAGAAGACTAGGTTTGTCTCATAGAGTTGGGGCCATCCATAGGTCTCATGGCCACAAGAATCTAGCACCGTGGTGAGTGTCGTGACTGGTGGTCTACTGAGTAAATCAACAACACGGTTGGTGCTTCCTATTTTATACTTGATTTTGAGGTGGAATCACTGCAAGTATGTGGACCACTTCTGATGGCAGTCATTCTACAATTTCCATTGTGTCTGCATGAACTACAATTGATTATGATCAGTTTGGATGACTGTCTACTTCCCAAGAATGTAATGTCTCCATTGGCGACAGGCTTGCACAATGGAGTGCATTTATTTTTTGTAAGTAGGGTAATTACAAACAACATCTGATAGTGGCGCACTATGATAGGCCACGGGGTGGCCGTTCTGAGTGAGAATGATGCCCACGACATAGTCTGAAGAATCTGTCTCCATCTCAAATGGCTGCTATAGGCCTGGTAGTGAAAGTACTGGGGCTGAGCACAAGCGCTTCTTCAAATAATCGAGCACTTGTTGACTGGACCCGCACAAATTTTTCCTTACCACCACCAATTCTTACTTGGATGAGGGCCCATGCAATATGGGAGAATTCCAACATGAACCTGTGGTAGAAATTGGCAAGGCCCAAGAAGCTCCAAATCTCAGTGAGTGTGGTTGGGGCTGGCCAGTCACGGATGACTTAGATCTTGGCTGGATCCACATGTACATGATGTTGATCAATGATGTATCCTTGGTAATGGACCCTGTCCNGCAGGCTTGCACAATGGAGTAAATTTCTTTTTCGTAAGTAGGGTACTTATGAATAGCATCAGATAGTGTCTCACTATTATAGGCCATAGGGTGGCCGTGATGAGTGAGAATGACACCCACAACATAGTTTGAAGCATTTGTCTTGATTTCAAAGGGATGTTGCAGGTCTGGTAGTGAAAGTAATGGGGATGAGCACAAGCGTTGCTTCAAATCATTGAATGCTTGTTGTTGGGACTGGCCCCACGCAAATTTTTCCTTACCACCACTCGTGGTGATTTGGTTGAGGGCCCAGGCAATATGGGAGAATCCCAACACAAACCTGCGGTAGAAATTGACAAGGCTCAAGAAGATTCAAAGCTCAGTGAGTGTGGTTGGGGCTGGCCAGTCATGGATGACTTGGATCTTGACTGGATCCACATGTACACCATGCTGATCAATGATGTAGCCTAGGTAATGGACCCTGTCCATGCCGAAGGATAATTTTTCCAAGTTGGCGTATAGCTTGTGCTGCCGCAGGGTGTGCAAAACCTGCTGAATATGTTGCAAGTGTTCGGCCCAAGTCTTGCTGTAAATGAGAATGTCACCCAGATACACCACTACAAAATTATTGGTGAATGGTCGCAAGATATCGTCCATCATCCTCATGAAAGTGGTCGGAGCATTTGTTAAACCAAAGGGCATGACCAACCATTCAAAAAGGCCTTCCTTTGACTTGAAGGCGGTCTTCCATACATCTGTCTATTCTATCGGGACCTGGTGGTAGATAGACTTCAGATCAATCTTACTGAAGTATTTATCCCCCGTGAGTTGATCAAGTAGGTCGTCAATTCGGGGAATCAGGTACCAGTTTCTGACTGTGATTTTATTCAGAGCCCAGTAATCAATGCAGAGTTGTCATTTTCCATCTTTCTTCTGTACTAGCACGATTGGGCTCCCGGAAGGTGATGAGATGGGACAGATGTGCCCCTTGTGGAGCAGTTCTTGGATTTGTCACTTGATCTCCTCATTCTCTAACAGAGAGCGACGATAGAATGGTCCATTGGGAAGCGGTGCACTGGGGGTCAAATCGATGGGGTGCTTGACCTGGTAATCTAGAGGTACCCCGGTAGGTGAGGAGAAGATATCCGAGTATTCTTCCACGACCTTATCTACTTACTTCTGCTGTGTGGAGAGATCAACCACAGAGACCATGGATGTGGCTGTGATCTTTCATTTATTCTGAGAGCGAATCACGAAGAAGGAAAACTTCCTCATCTGAGAGATGACCTTCTTGCATTGCTTACTAGAGATCAAGGAAATAGCACTAGGTGGGACTGCCTCAGGTATCATGTACAATTTCCTGTTCAAAGTAATAATAACACTATGAGGCCTAGACTCATATACAACATGAAGTTTCCATAAATAAGGTTGGCCGAAAAGAACATCACAAACTTCGAGAGGAGCAACATCACACAATAC
>JASDQU010014208.1:5117-16539 GCA_032191745.1 Picea mariana | reverse complement strand
AAATCCCACTATGGTCATTCAAGAAGAACACATGCATAATCACACAAACCAAGAGGAACAAATAGGTTCCCAAACAATTCAAAGATAAGAACAGATGACTGATCCATTGAATGAATAAATCCCTTCTCCCAGCTTCTTTGCAACAGAAACACCCCATGAAGTGAATCCCCCTTACCTAGAAAGGCTGCTCATGAAGAAAACCGAGGAACCTCTAGAACATAATCTAGAGACTGAACTACGGAATATATGTTTAAAGATACCACTACTACAGGCCATTAAAGACATACCTATCCATGCTAAAATTGTAAGGGACCTTTGCATTAAAAAGATAGGGAGAAAGAGGAAAGAACCTCCTGTCATACGGGTGGTAGGATAGTTATCCGAGTTTATAACAGAAATGCCTTCTAAGTATAGTGATCAAGGGAACCCAGTAGTAACCATAGAAATCAATGGTGTTGCCTTGCCTAACACATTGATTGATCTAGGGTAACCAATAAATGTGATGTCAGTAAACACTATGAAAACACTGCAACTAGATCATTTAAGACCTACACAAACTTTGCTGGAGCTTGTAGATAAATCAGTCATCACCCCAGCGGGAAGTTTAGATGATATAACAGTGACATTGGCCTCTTGGGAATATCCTATGGATTTCTTGGTAATTCACCCCAAATCCCTCAAACCAGGACACCCAGTGGTACTAGGTCGACCTTGGTTGGCCACTGCTAATGCATTCATTAGTTGTTGATCTGGAGAATTGACAATTTCCAATGGCACTCAAAGTTAGAAACTTATCCTTTTTCCTCTTGCCCAGCTAGCCATAGAAGTCCCTCTCTGGTTGGAGAATCCGTATGGGGAGGAGGACTGTACCCAACCCTTGTTGACACTTGAACAAGTAAAAGGAGTACAAGAACACTCTGAAGAACAAATCCTAAGTCTATTCTTGGATTCTTTGACATGCATTGACTATCCCCAATCTTTCCCCAACTACACACACATCTTTAGCCCTGAATTTCAAGAAATTTGGCACCCTTCTACTTATACAACAACCACTTTTTTGCAAATAGAGGAAGGGAAGGAGTCCACTGTCGAAGTCGTAGAAATCAGACCTAGGAAATCCCTGTATATCAATGCCATCCTAGAAACAGATCAACAACAAAAATTGGTACAAATGATTCAGGGGAAATCCGATGCATTTGCATGGGATTACTTTGACATGAAAGGAATCCACCCAGATACATGTATGCATCATATTTACACTAATGATCAAACCAGACCTATTCGACAACCTCAGAGAAGAATGAACCCAACCTTGAAAGACATAGTAAAGGAAGAACTCCAAAAACTCCAACAAGCCAATTTCCTTTGCCCTATATCAAATAGCAAATGGGTCTCCCCATTAGTCATTCTACCAAAGAAAAATGGGAAATGGAGGATTTGTGTGGACTTTCGGGAGCTAAACAAGGCCACCTATAGAGACTACTTCCCTTTACCTATCATAGATCAGGTCTTGGATACTTTATCTGGGAAAAGGTACTTTTCTTTTTTGGATGGGTTTAGTGGCTACAACCAAATACAAATTTCACCAGAAGACCAGGATAAGACCACATTCACTTGCCCTTGGGGAACCTATGCTTATAGGGTTCTCCCCTTTCGATTATGTAATGATCTTGCTACCTTTTAGAGGGTTGTCTTGGCTATTTTCTCCGATTTGACCAATGATTGTGTGGAAGTCTACATGGATGACTTCACGGTATATGGGGATGATTTCCAACATGCATTGGACAATTTGAAGAAGGTACTAGTTAGATGTAGAGAGACCAACCTCTCACTCAGTCATGGAAAATCAAGAATGATTCTTACTGAAGGAATCGTTCTAGGTCACCATATCTCCAGTACCGGAATAAAAGTGGACCCTGCCAAAATCGACATTATTTCCCAAATTAAGATCCCTAGTTCACAAAAGGAAATCATAAGTTTCTTAGGGCATGTTGGCTACTATAGGAGGTTTATTCAAAATTTTACAAACCTAGCAGCCCCCCTTTTCAAACTGTTAACAAAAGATGCTGAATTTTGTTGGGATGAGCAATGCCAAATCTCTTTCGAAATCTTAAAAACAAAACTATCAAGTGCTCCTGCTTTGAGAGGTCCAAACTGGTCTCTTCCTTTCCATATCTGTACAGACGCCTCAGATACCTCTTTGGGAGCCGTATTAGGACAAAGGGAAGGACAGATTCCTTATGCTATATACTTTGTTAGTAAGAACCTCTCACCTGCTGAAGSAAACTATACTATCACAGAGAAATAATTATTATCAATAGTACATGCCATCAACAAGTTTAGACACTATATAACAGGATACAAAGTTTTTGTTCACACAGATCACTCAGCTATTAGATTTCTACTGAATAAACCTGTTACAAATGCTAGAATAACTAGATGACTCTTGTTACTACAAGAATTTAATATCACTATTATAGATAGGCCTGAAAGAGATAACTTGGTTGCTGATTTTCTGTCTAGGCTTATCCATACAGGTGAGAATAATCTGGTAGATGATGATTTTCCGGATGAGAATTTATTTTCTATTTCTACTTTCACCCCTTGGTATGCATATAATAGCCAACTATTTGGTAACTGGAAAGTTTCCTCAAGGTATGACATCCAGAGAAAAATAGAGAATCATTGCCTCAAGGTTTTCCCTCCTGCTGACCTACCATAGTAAGTTCAAATTGTGTAAATTCTTTTTCTGTACATAGGTGTGTCGTGAGATGAAGTTTTTCTTTATTTTCACTAACAAAGACAAAAGAAAATTGGTGGTGTTCCCATGTAGATAAACAAATAAAGAGGATAGCTACCAGAAAGAGTTTTCTTTAAGTTTTTCAGACTCTTTAAAATTGAAAACACCGACGAGTAGGAACTGAACCGGGCTCGATAAAAATCCACGATATAGTATAGAGAGTCTTCTTTAAGTTTTTCAGACTCTTTAAAATTGAAAACACCGGCGAGCAAGAACTGGCCTGGGCTCGATAAAATCCACGGGACAATGTAGAGAGTTTTTTTTAAGTTTTTCAGACTCTATAAAACTGAAAATACTAGTGAGCATTAACTAATCTGGGCTCGATTAAAATCCACATAAAAGTAGTAGTTAGGATTATTATCATATTGTAATAAAAGAGGAAATTCCATCAAAAGTGTGGTTACCTTGGTTCCAGAAGAAAAGAAGTTATTTCATCTCAGTTACTGGTCATTACAGAGTACCCCCCTATTATAAATCTTTCCTGCATCATTTCTATAAAATTTGGCAACTACATGATTTTTCAGACAGATTTGACCATAGAACATCAACTATTTCTATAAATCACTGTCACCAGAATCAATATCAAGTTTCTTAAGCTCAATAAAGTTCATTTTTGTGCTTATATGATCATCTCTCCGTGTCTATACAGTACCAGATCCTATTCAATATAAAATAAGGGGCCATGAGCTATTCCGGTACCAACTGCAATTTTACACACAGGTGCTCCTGTACCAACTACAATCTTGCACACAGGCGATCAGACACTCAGGTGATCCCGTATCAATTACAAATTCTACACACAGGTGATTTAGTACTTAAATGATCCAGTACTAGTAAAAATATGATGGGTAACTTTCATCATGTTTCTAAGTCGCTGTCAAATTATTAGTGCGAGGACATACATATTCTACATTTTTTTCGTATTATTTAAAGGAATTAGACTAAATATGTGTTTAGAACATCTGATTGCTCTTGGATCTTGACATACCCATGTTTTGTCATGAATCTCTGTAGAAACCTTAGCTCCCACACTGTAAGAAGAAAGTGTCCTACGAAACAACAAAAACACAAAAACACGATGTCTTTTATCTGATCAAAGTCCCACTATCTGTCTGATAAATAAACCCCATGATTAGTTGTCGTACTATATGAGACGACGTGAACCATGAATCTCAGCATATCAAGTAATGATCCCAGTCGATTTCATATACACAAGTCCCGATCATAATGACCACCCCCTTTTGTAAATGTCATCCGCCACCAAGCTTCCCACGAATCTAGAAACTGTTAGTAGATCTGACTTACCTTGCCATATCATCATGAGGATCGACGTGACTGTTGTAATCTACACTTCTATTCATAAATGATCCTTTGGATGGCTCCGCCATCCAGATGAGCATTATTTACCCTTGTTACCATACTATCTACAGACACCCTATACCTTCGTATCCCATATGTGTTTCTCCCAATCGATACTCTATCATCCGGTAGTCACCCTCAACCTTCCGTCTGTGCCTTATCCACCCAAAAGAACTTATTAAAATAATATGGGGGTCGATAGACATGAGCCAATATTTCAAATATACAAAGAAACCATAGAATATCATGCTTGTAAGAAAAAATATGAACATGCAGGTTGGGCATCGTTCTTGGAGAAATTCAGGGGCCATCATGAAGGAATTTCTCTCGGCTTTGCACAAACATATGATGGAGAGAATGTGCAGCTTGGGGACGTGAAGTTAAAAATTACAGAGGCTACTATAGCAGAGGATACGGGTCTCCCAATGGTTGGAGAAAGATACTTCAAAAGAGTAAACGTGGACAAAAAGCTCTGTCAGCAATTCCTCAAACCAGAATATCACGACGCGGATTGGACCAAGGGCATCCCTCAGAGCTATATCAAAGAAAAGTACTGGACAATGCTTATAAGTCTGCATAAATTCCTCACCTGTGAGGGAAGGTATGCCATGACCTTCATTTATCATTTAAAGCTTTTGTCACATTTTGAGGGAGGACCACATATAAATTTCCCCCATTTTTTATGGATGAGTCTAATGAAAATGGAAAGAGGGGTGAGTTCAGTTTCTAAGAAGCCCGAGACCAGTCTTCATCATCACGGTTCAATCAAACTTCTGGTTGTTCATGCTCTAAAAAAACAAGGGGGTAGTTGGAAACAGTTGCTCCAACAGATTTTCGCTCAAGAGAAAGCCAAGTCAGTCGAGACACAGGAGGCAGAGACACACGGTGAAAGCTCAAGAAGAAAAGAAAAGGAAGATATGGCATTAGAATGCAAAGAAGACACTGCTGCACCCAACTACTCTCAACTCATTAAGAAATCAGTGACATAAAAGTCTGTCGTGGGAGAGCCTATTATATCCATAAAGAAGACAACCACTCCATTCCAGAGAGTAAGCTCTACTTCGGTTCAAAGGGGTAAAAAATGAAAGGAGGGCTTAGGACCCTATGATTGATCGGATAATGTTCCCCAAAAAATTATGGAAATGCCATCAGAACCTGCCAGTCAAATAGAAGAGACCCCTGACTTCCAGTTAAAAAGCAAGAAAAATTCTGCACCTGCTGAAGCGTCTAGCTCAGTCCTACGCTCTAAGAACCAACAGTCATAGAATAAGAAACAAAAAAATAAGATGGATCAACAAAGGATTTTACTAGAGCCAATTGTAAAATCCTCTCCAAAATCCCCTAAAGAATTGAAAAGTATTTCTGAAGTTACTCTGCCTTTCCAGAGTTCAGTTGGTGTCTTGAAGGGGACTGAAAATGTGACAAGTAAAAATAGAAAGAAACCAGAAAGAAAAGAGGTAAAAGTTTCAGAACCCACACCTCAATCCTCTCGGTTAGGAATATGAGTTCGCTAGTAGAAGCAAACCCCATAAGTTACAGTTCAAGCCTGTAAGATAAAGGTCTCATCAACATAGGAAGTACAGGTGTCCAGGTCTGTCCCTATTAGTAAATCAAAGAAAAGGAAGCTGTTTGAATAAACTCCTACCCCTGTCAGAAAGTCTAAGAAAGCCTCACCACCCATACGTAGGACCACCATAAGTATGGATAAACGGGAGACAATTCCAAATATACCTTCTCCTCAAAGAGAACCTATGGATATTCCAAGTTCTCTAGACAAAGAGAGTGGGTGGGGAGATGCCACAAGCAAAACAGAAGGATTGATAACAATAAGTGAGACAGAAGGGTTGGTAACAGAGACTTTGATGGATTTGAGGAAGGGGGAAGAGGCTCGAATAGTGGTCACTCAGGAAGTATTTACACCGAGTCCAAGAAAATCTTTGAGCAGGAAAAAGATGATGATAAAGGTTCTGAGGAGTCTGAGGAAAGAAAAAGAGGCTCGAGAGATGGTGGCCAAAGAATTACTCATACCAAGTCTATAACAATCCCTAAATGAACCAACATTGTTAATGGAAATTGAGAGATTGAAACAAGAAATTGAAGAATACAAAATCTTGGACAAACATATCAAGGCAGAGAATGCAGAATTGAAGGAGCAGCATGTCGAGGTCTCTGCCAAACTTAACAAAGTCTTGCGATTGGTCCATTACACTAGGGTGATCAAGAAGGAATTAAAGAATGATGCTTCTGGTGTTAACATTTTTCAATCTGAGGAATGACAAAGGAGGGTCCAATTGTGCAGAAAGTTTTTGGGTATCAGTTTTTGATAACATTGCATGAGGACATGCAACATCTTCAGCATGGGGGAAATGTTGAGTCTTCATTTTGCCATAAAATAATACCCTATCTTACCCCCTATCCAAGTCTTTTTGCCTTTGATATAAACCTATACTAGACTATTCCCTCCCAAAATACATGCCTCATAGCTATGTCATGTCTACAAGAGGTAATTGGTGATGTAAAGCATGTTTGTTTAACTTTCTTTAATTAATTTAGTTAAAAGTGTTTTATTTTGTGTAGTTCTAATAATTTGATTTATGAGCAGTCTATCCAGCACTATCAGACACCATGTAATCTGGTACCGAATCCATTCTAGTACCCAAGGCAATTTTGATTCGGTACCAAGATGTGCGCTATTCCTGTACTCCTTACTCTGTTMTGTTCCGGTACCAKACTTGTGACTGTGTGCAATCTAGTACTAAAAYCTCTGTTTSAGGATGCGCCAGTTGGACCTGGATAATGGTGGAGATTTCGAGAAGATGGTTGGATATAAGMGTCYGAGTCAGTTCTACAGCTGCAAGAGACTCCATCGCTCATGCACTTCGTGTCATGAGGATGGAGTCGAATCCTTAATATTCGATGTAAATTTTAATTCTGGAATTTCTCGAACTGTTTAATGTTTATCCATAAATATTGGTAGTATCGACTTACCTTATATAAGGGATGTTGTGTAGAAAGGAATGTAGGAGATATACGATAAGAATTCGGCAAGTATTTGTCATCATGATATATACTGTAAAAGATTGTTGATCCAATCTACCAGTTGATTAATACAAAAGATCTTTTATGTCAATTCTTGGATGTGAGTGAAAGTTTTAGCCTGGTAATCCCTTAAGAGGTTCCTTGTTGGTTTGGCAAGGGCCCACTGCCACAACTATGGTAAACCTCATTGTGTATGTTCTTTGTGTTTGTGTTTGTAGTTTACAGCAGTGTGTATATGCGATTTGTCTTTGTTTTCATTCTCAAGATTGTGCATCAAGTTCATTTTTCTGGATTGGTATGTAACAACAAGTTTTATATCAAATAGACATTTTATTCTCAGATGTTGAAAATAGCTATTTCTTGATTTGAAGTGTGGGACTAATGTTTGAATTTCATGATTGTAGCATCACAGGGAACCAAAAGACTTTATCTTTTATTTACATGTGCTGTAATAAAGTCTTTCAGTCATACTGAATTTCCCTATGTTGAWTTGATTGAGTTATATGAGATTGAAATTGGCTTTTGTTTACAAAATGGTTGAAATTGATTTCTTTAATCATAGGGAACAAGCTTCTTAATGTTCATCTTTTCGATACATGAACAAACTTGTTTCTCAGAAACAATATTTCTTTGATTGACTGAGTTTCATTATTAKTTTTCTCCTTTAGGATYAGAGGATATTTTGAAGTATTTGGAGACCTTAGGAATGGAATTCTTATGTTATTAATTATTTCCTATATGMAACAGACTTAGATAGGTTACTTGTTCTCGGCACATATTGTGTAACAATTMTTTCGATTACGAATSCCAGATTGACATTTAAATGAGTGTGAGATATAYARTGAACATATTTACGCACCAACAATAKTGTGTCCTGTTGATCTCACCACTCTGGCCTTCTCATTTGGATAGTCTCATTGGTAATGTGTCTCTCTACATTTCCAACATTCGATCTTCGGTCCAATACTCCTAGTCCCCAAAATAGAAGATTGTGGCCTTCCAGCCTAAGATCCTGGTCTATTTTGCTGAACAGGACTAAATTGYTGYTGYTGCGGGTGACGTTGCTRCTGATGTGGTGGTCCTCTGTAGGRAGTCATTTKATGATCTTTCAGTCATCATGATGTCGTGAACATGGGTCCTTTATATGTATCTCAACACCCTGATGTCTATTTGGCCGGTGTCTGGTTCTGTTGCGCTCTAGATGTCATCTGTCTAGTTGGTCTTGCAGGAGGCCTTCCCTGACCCCCGTTGGTTAGATATTCCTAAGCTATGAGGGCCTTCTAGAATTCATCCTACAACGTTTGTGGCATTATGATACTCACCTTCACACAAATGTTGAAATTAAGGATGGACAGAAACTTGTTGACCTTTATCTTCTTCGTGTTCAGGTGTGGAGCATACCGAAGTAACTCCATAAATCTGCCTTCATACTCCAACACCATATGACCACCTTGTCATAAGGCATTGAATTGAATGAGCTGGAACTCAATGAATTCCTTTAACAAATACCTCTCCCAGAACCGCTCCTCGAATAGTTCGCATGACACGTCTTCGACGACCATGTTTAGTTGAGGTAGGAGCGTCTTTCACCATATAAGATCTCTCCCATTTTGTTGAAAGACTTCCATGTAGACCTTCATGTTGGAGGTGTAGTAATGAAGTACAAAGCACATCACCATGTTCTCCAACCTTGCCTCTATGGTTGAGCCATCCATGACACCCATGAACTCGGGAAACTTCACCTTCTCAAGTTCTCTATGAATCCTAACACTACTAGCTGAAGCGTGTTGTGAACCCTCATTGGGTACAGGCACTCTGGACTCATGTCTATCTAATCGGTTAATCAAGGCATCTGACATCCTCTGACAGGACCTCATCAAACCAGCCACATCCCCCACATCAACCTACTCCTGCCCAATGACCTGTTCTTCCCCTTGGGGGTTAGACATGTCTGGCATGGATGCTACTAGAGGCATCACACCTCTTCCCTTAGAACCATGTCATCTACCACCATGACGTTGTCTAACCATGATTACTTGCATGGACAAATATCAAATTTTAATTAGTGATAAGTTATAATCAATCGTTTAATATAGTGGAAGGCGTAATGATCCCAAGTTTCACAGTTGAACCCACTCTGATACCATATGTAATGGCCCCTCTTTTATGACAATAAATAGCGATGAACAAAAGGTAAATATCTTTTTTCTTTGCATTAGGAAATTAAAATCGTCACAATATAATTAATAACATCGCAAATGACACATCATCATAATTAATAACAACACAAAATCAACTTATTAACATAATTAATAGCAACACATGATCAACACATAAACATAAGTAGTGACACAATTCATCACATCACGATCAACTGAAGAAAAATACTAATAAATGATCAACCATGTCACTGAATATTAAAAGAACTACCCTCTCAACCTATCCTGCAAGATTAAGACCTCCAAGACACATAAGAAATGCTCAAGTCTAGGATTCATCTGATTGATTTTGAACATTTAAGGTCTAAGAATTGGCGACTGTTATGAGGAACATGAAGGTATATAATTCCCTTATCCAATCCTAGTATAACCATCAATCCTATAATTTCAACATCAATATATTAGAAATAAAAATCTTTCTCAAGAATCAAACAATTCAATATAGTATGATCTAATTATCTGTAACACCATCCGGGTATGAATGACTACATTAGGTAGATCAATAAACTTCAAATTGAAACATAACCATCATAATTAAATTTATAATCCCGTAATCAATTCTCATATAAAGAGGACAATTTTGCAACATATAAATCAAATCCTTCATCACTAGTACTATAGTTTTTCCATTACTCTGCAATATAAAGTGATTCTACCAATTTTATATTAAATTCAATTCTAGTACATCAATAATATATAATTAGATTAATTAAACCTACCAACTACACCTCAAGATCCTATAATTATAACTAGCATGAACAAGAACTAGGGATTTACACTTATATCCATATGTTAAATATATCCAATAATTATAATAATGAAAGATTCACTTATTATAATTTATTATTCTCACGATGTATATKATAAACTAAAGAATATAAATAGCCTCTTTTGGAAGGTACTATTATATTTCATTCCATACAAGCTTAGAATATSCCAACTTTATTATGTRTGGTGATAAGTCAAGATGATCCTCTTAAACCATGTACACATTTTGAGGAGTTATTACATAATTCAAACTATGTATATGATGTCAATAAACATATCCTCATGGTATAAAAAATAATTGTGTAATATATATTACCTTAAAGTTTCCCATGTTTGTTCTATAATGGTTATATAAGTCCATTTACAAGTGTGAGTTCTCCAACAGTTGAGAGTCATTATAAGTAAGGAACTAAACAACCAATCCAGGATATCTAATCTCGYGAATTCCCACACATAAAAGGTAATGCATCATTAAAGGATCTAGTCTTATTGAAAATATGTGGTCTACAAATCATTCCTCATAATATATAACCAATGAAAGGGTAAATTATTTSTTTATAAGGCATAGAAACAATTGTTTTAAAATAAGATATTCTTACAAATTGTTTACGAAATAAATTTATTCCCAACCGCAATCCCATCAAAATTAGACAACAATTCAAGCGTCTGGCCACAGTCATAAATTCAAAACCTTATCTCTGAGTATACCTGGTAAAAGAGAAATGACTGATCCAACCCGAATACTCTAGGAGGCAAGATACATCCCATTAGGGATATGTTACACATACCTTGGGTCTGATAAAGGTTCTACCACCCAACCCATAGGAAGATGCCCATAATTACATGCCGGTCGGTGAGCTGACAGAGGTCCATACAGATACAATTCAAGATAAAAAGGGGGATCTACATAAAAGGTGGGTTCACGTCCAAGTTATAGTCCAACCCAACCATGAATATCACACAAGCCCCAAAAAACAAGAAGCAAGGGTGTGAACTTGAGTACCCACAACACTCGACAACCACACAACTTCCTCACAAAATTTTCAATCAGTGGATCTTTTACCCACATCGCTTGAGTAGGTTGGGGTGTTGACTGGTGAACAATAATCACGTTGGTAAAGAGAAAATCCCTTTCAATTAAATGCAAAGAAGTTATTTGATGCCACGACCACATGCCGAGAGGAGGGGAGGGTACAAGAAAATTTAATGCCATCTCACTCTCCCAAAAAAATTTGAA
>JASDQU010014207.1:90565-115049 GCA_032191745.1 Picea mariana | reverse complement strand
ATATTCCCACTGTATATTTTCCTTGACTCAGGAAAATCTCATCAGTCCACTGTCATACTTCTTGTCCAAGAAGTAGTGCATCATACTCATATCCTTCATCTTGAAATCATAAGTCAAATCTAACTTGTATCCAACAAGGCTTTCTGAATAAGTCATCTAAATCAGGCTCTCATCACCAACACTGTAATAATATAGGTTTGAATCAACAATACTCTTTGAAACCCAAACTCATCAAGAATCCATCCATCTGATATAGTTTCCAACTCATGGATGGTAGTACGGATGGAAGTGTATTAGGCTTACTGGATCAAGTGTCTCATCATAGACAACTCCCTCTTTTTGTGAGAATATTTTAGCTATAGATCTTTCTTTGTATTTCTCGACACTTCCATCAGCTGCATGTTTGATCTTATAGATCTACTTGGAAGTTATCACAGACTTCCCTTCTGGTCTCTGAACAATATCTTGATCATCATTCTTTCAAGATATACTAGTACTCTTTTGTTATGGAATCTTGCCATACATGTTCTCGTGTTTCTTCTACAAGACAAGGAGGCTCAAAACTAATGAAGTGGTTCATGAGTGAAGGATAGCTCGAAAATCTCTTTTGATTTCTCGGGATGTACTTTGAGGGGATTGTATATTTCTCTTCCTCCTCCAGAGTGAGCCTAGGCAAGATTTTTATGCCCTACTACAATATATCTTGGACATATCAACTGGAGCAACTGGATCATCTAGAATAATGTGTGTCTCCCTCTGAAATGTTGAAGGGGGAGAATGTATTGTCTCACTGTCAATCTCCATCTAAGATTCTTTGGATCTTTGAAAGGCTATCTCTTCTTCAAGGAAAACATCTTTGCTTGTCTCAATCTTTCTCTGACCAGGGATGTAGATATGGAATGTCCTCGATGATTCACTATTTATCCCATAAATATATCATTTATCCCTAAAGGGTCTAGCTTGGACTTCTTCTCTTTGGATACATGCAAATACATTGGGCACCCAAAGATCCTGATGTGTTCAATCTCGGGCTTCACTCCAGTGAAGACTTGGGAGTTATGTTTTTCAAAGTCTAGTGAAGCCTCTTGTTCTGAACATATATTGTGGCATGCATGATTCTGCCCATGGAATCATAGAAAGATTCTGATTGTGCATTATTTCATTGATTGTCTCAAGGATGGTTCTATTCTTCCTCTTTATCAAATAGTTTTGACTCCATCTAAGTCAAGTGACTCCCTATGAAGGATAAGCATCTTCCTTTGTTCTTAACCTGTCTGGAACAAGAAAACAAGAGGAACCAAAACAAGAATATATCCTAAAGGATAATAATGAGTACATCTCTAGAATCAAAACAATTTAAGGATTGTTGTCATAGCTACAACACCTACTTGTAATGTAGCAAACTTTAGAAATATAGGTTAGAGGAATGACAATTACAACAATCAAACTTGGAGTCTTCACTTCCAGTGTATTGTTCCTCTGAATGAATTGATATCCCTCTAGATCCAAGACTTCAGCAAAAGATTCCTTTTTCGTGCAATTACCCTCATGACAATGATACAAATAATATATATACAAGTGCATACATGAGGGTGTTGATATGATTTCTCCAATGGTACATGGTTGATCTTTGTCCTCTGACATCTTCATGAAGGAGGTATGTCATAGTGACACCTTTTTTTATCACCCACAACAAGTCTTCCTTTGAAGTCTTGTCTTCCAGGAACTTGAAGTTGCTTGATCCATCAAGCTTATCTTCCATCATAGTTTTGTTCATCATAATTTTAGATTCTTCACAACCCTTTGTCAACTGGGCTAGAAAACCTAACAGCTAGGCTAGGCTAGCACTTTTAGGTTTTGTTGAACATATGACTACCAACAATAATCCTTTGAAAGATAGGAGAGCACTGGTGAGCTAAAGAGCTCCTTTAATGAGTTGCAGAAACCCTAATACTAAAATTTCTGCAGAAATTAGCGAACCCTGGAAACCCTAGGGCCAAAATTTCAAAAATATCGAAATTTTGATTTGAAGCTTTTTGGAGGTGTGGTGAAGGAGGTCGTAAATTCATATGCCCTTTTTGGCCCCAAATTCCAAGTGCCAAGTGCTGAAAACCTCCAGAAGAGCAAGCCATAAGGATTTTCTAAGAACCCTAGGAGGGTCGTACGATTTCTGCTGAAGAGAGAGAGGATGGCTGAAAGTTGATTGTGCAATGGGTTCTTAAAGACCTATGCTCTGATTCCATGTTGATTTTTATATGAGCAAGGTTAAGCATGAAGTTCATTCCAATTTAGCATTTAAATTAACCATAAACAATAATTTTGCAGCAACCAAGATCACAAGAAGAAACACCATGCACAAGAACACAAGAAGTATCCTGGGAAACCCTTCTCAACAAGGGAAGAAAACCCGACCAAATGCTTTGATATGTTCTTCAAGAGAGAGACCTTCACCACCAATGAAACCTAGCACACAAGAGTGTGCTCAAACGCTAGAATACAAGCACCCAAGAGAGGTGCACACTTTTCCCAAGAAGGTGTGCTTGCTGAATTTTCCAAACTCACATGAAAGATATGATTTTCTCAATGGGGAATTTACCTTTACTTATACTGAACTGAACCTGTCAACAGAAGTTTCTATTGGCACAACAATGACGACCTCTCTATCTCATAATATAATTAATATTGACCAGATTAATTATCTTTTACATTAATTAACAATTACATTAAGGTGGGGTCGACCTGTACCCTTTACATTACAATTAGGGTTACAGGCAAGTCTGACTCTTGAACAATATAGCAAGGGATCACATACACCCACTAGTGTTCATCCACTAGGGGAACATCCATATGGATGTCCAATATCTCTAGCTCATTGCATTACACAGAAGAACCACTTCTAGTTCTCAGCTACTAGGATCACGTTCATGTGTGCTCATCCACAGGCACGTCCACTCAACAGATCTTCTTTCCCACTGCATTACACAGGAGAGTCATATGGAGTTTCTCATCAACTCTCTGCTCAGAGGAGGCTAATACATCATCTTCATTTCTATTCTCATGACGATGCACCCAGCATTTTGGGATTTCACACGTTCACCTTGTGCTCAGCCATAGGCACGTCCAACTCTGCATATCTCCTTTCTCACTACATTGCACAGGAGAATCATTTGGATTTCTTCTCAACTCTCTCTAAGGAGGAGTCCATCTCTGTGTTCCATCTCTATCTCAGATAGGAACCACACACCCCTCTCAGTGGATTTATCTCAAGTTTGTAAACTAGAGAATGTCTCACGTAGCTACAATCATCGACAGTGATCTCCAAGGTTGTTTTGTTGAAGTATTTGGGCCATTTGATCTATTTGTTTCTACATACATGTGGATTTTGAATGGAATCATTTATGGCAGTAAGTGCATTTCTCCCCTTTTCTTCCCTTTCCACCTTTAGATCCGGAGGCATCGTTGAAGGTTTTTGAGTACACTTCCTTCTTTGGATTTTCATGTGCTTTCCTTTTGTCTTTGTCTTTAGATTTCTCATTTGGATGATTACTACCATATTGTACAGCGATTTCATGCGCCTTTGGACCTTTGATTTTTCCCATGTTGATAAGCTTGTTAGGCTCGTGTCAAAGATTCAATAAAGACTTTAAGAGGGAGAATATTCTAGGTGGCTCCAAAGGTGAGCCTTAATGAATGAAATGTGGATACAAACATTGAGTATTTTAGACCAAGTTTGGAGAGAATGGTAGGAACCATTTGTTTCTCCTCCTTAGATTTACCAACCCCGCAAGCCTTGTGTTGCAATAGCAAATCCTTATATTTGGTAAGGAAATCTTGGATATTGTCAAATGTTTTTGGATCCAAAGTGAATAATTCCACCTCGAGCATGTGTCCCCTCATCTCGTCTTGTTTTCCAAAAAACCATTCCATGTTGGTCTAGGATACAAGAGGATATGTGAAATACGAATTCAGGAGAAATGAGACTGCAAATAGTTCCAAACGTTTCATCCATTCGATTAAGATACTTAGATTTTCTTATGGCTTATGTGGGTTCAGTCTCTATGTCCATGTTTAACCTATATAAACCTCTGCCTCGAAGATGCACTATCATCTTTTCCTTCCATGCAAATAAATTGTATGGTGTAAGAATGAATTCTTTTGGAAATTTCATTTTTCCCACTGTCTTCAATCTTCGGTACCTGCAAAAAGAATATGGTGTGTCTTTTTCCAGCAATATGTCGGCTCTGATACCATGTAAATGTGGATGAACCTCCATAGATAATATCTAGCTAGCAAATTACATACACAGTTTGCAGAGAAATGAGAGGAGAGAAACAAGAGAGTGAGAACAAAGAATTTTCATTAACCAATTGAATGAATGATAATGTACACATGATATACTATGTATAACTAAACTAATGCACATTTGTGGAGAACCAATGCGTCATAGTGGTGGTCTAGAATGATCTAAACGCACACCGGCAGTTACAGGTGTAAACTACCACCTAATCTTAGTTAACTAGTCTCTTAGTGTTCAGTTAACTGACTAAAACAGAGTGAAGTGAGAAGGAGATCAAGGAATCATGGGTAATGCGCTAGTCTGGTGATAATCCCAAGGACAATGTGCATTAGTTGGTGATGATCTCAATGTTGCATGGTGATGATCCCAATGTGGCATCGAGACTCCACTCAAGTAAACAAATTGAAGTGTGAATTGAAGAGAATATTCTCCTAAAATGTACGAAAAAGAATATTCTCCCTAAACTATAGGAGATTGAATAATGACTAATAAACATAGGGAAAACCTTAGGAAAAAGAAATCCTAGGTGTGTGTGAAGTATCTCCAACACCCTCCCTGAACATCACTACGGTAAAAATAAAGAATGGGTCTCGACAATGAGGCCATGTTAGGTACCCAAATACAAAAGATACACTAAAATAAATCAGGAAAGAGGGAAAACCTCATGGGAAAAAACCCCCCTCAAAGTACAATGTATGTAAAAAGAAGAACTGACAGTTGTTAGGCAATTATGTCCTTCACTCCAAGATGATTGCTCAAAGAATGGAACTTTTGCTCAGTGAAGGTCTTGGTGAAGATGTTTGCAGTTTGTTCTGCTAAAGGACAGAACTGCAGGTCAATGATCCCCTCGTGTACTAAGTCTCGAATTTAGTGTATGTGGATCTCGATGTGCTTTGTCTGTTGCCTCTGAACTCGATCTCTGCAGAACTTCAGAGTGCTTTAGTTGTCACACTAGATGACAATTGGCCAGTGAAATTGAATGCCCAACTCAGTGAGAAAATGTTGTAGCCACATACCTTGAATAGTTATGTTAACTAGCCCTATGTATTATGCCTCAGCTGAAGATAAAGCAATAGCAGCCTGCTTCTTGCTCGACCAAAAAATAGGCCCAAAACCAATACTGAGTGAGTAACCAGATGTGGACTTGTGATCAATGTTATCGTCGGACCAGTCAGAATCAGTGAACCCGATGAGGTCCAATGTAGTGTTTGTTGCATAGTGAATCCCAAAGGTGATGGTGCCTTATACGTATCGAAGGATACGCTTTGCAGCCTTCCAATGTAGCTCATGTGGCTCCTGCATGAACCTGGAGACTACTCCAACTGCATAGGAGAGGTTTGGTCTAGAGTGTGTGATATTCAACAAGCTCCCCACTAGTTGTTTGTATACTGTGTTTTCCACAAGTGGAGTGTCTCTTCCATCCTCAACTCTTACTCCTGATAGGAAAGGAGTCAGGGCAGACTTGCAATCCATCATGTGAAATATCTCAAGGAAATCTTATGCATACTTGACCTGAGACAGTTTGATGTTTGATGCATCCTGACTAATCTCGAGTCCAAGGAAGAAATGTAGCAGACCCATGTCCATCATCAAGAACTTGTCATGCAGAATCATCTTGACTGCAGCAATCATTGAAGTCAAGCAACCAATGATCAACAAATCATCAACATATAGAACTAGAAGTAGAAGTGAATCAGTCGTCTTGAGCATGTAAACATTTAGGTATGACTTACAACGTACAAAGTTTTGTGGTAGCAGGTAGAAGTCCATCTTGGCATACCATGCCCTCGGGGCCTGCCTGAGGCCATAAAAAGACTTATTCAAACGACAGACCAAAGATGAATCCTGCACAAATCCTTGGGGTTGCTCCATATAGATCTCCTCAGGGAGATCACCATGAAGAAATGCATTCTTCATGTCCATTCGATGGACTTCCCATCCCTTGGTTGTCGCAATGGCAAGTGTCAATCGTATGGAATCCATCTTCACTACTTGAGCGAAGGTCTCATCATAGTCAATGTCGTGCACCTATTGAAAGCCTTTGGAAACTAGCCTGGATTTGTATCTGCTAACCTTTCCATCCACTTCGCTCTTGGTTATGTAGACCCATATGCACCTGACAAGTTTCCTTCCTAAAGGAAGGGGAACCAAATCCCAAGTCTAGTTCTCGAGGAGGGAGTTGTACTCCTCCTGCATGGAAGATTCCCAAAATGGATTTCCAACAGCCTCGCCATAGGACTTTGGATCTGAAGACTGAACCAAGAAAAGATGCTTGGGTGGCATCAGTTCAATGGTAGTGAGTGCAAGAGGAGGCTCCTCAAAATCAGATCGATTCCTCCTAGTATCAACTGGATACCCAACAAGATCTCTTGCATCTTGAACAGAAGTCTTAGCCCACTTGGGCCTCCGCTCTGGCTCTGCATCTGCATGCACTGACTCTGCATCCGACTGTACCAAATCAGTATTTGAATCATCTTAATCCTTTGAATTAGAACTATCATCTGAATAAGAGTCGGCATAAGTGTGCTCATCATCTTTGACAAGTGGATAAACAAAAGTGTATGCATGTGGTTGTTGAGGTACATGTGATATACTTTCCTCAAATTGGACACTATGCTCAATGATGAGTCGGTCTGAGGAGAGATCAATGATTTTGTATCCCTTCACACCATCGGGGTATCCAAAAAAGATACATTGTGTGCTATGTGGACCAAATTCCTTCTCTTCTCAGAGGGAATCCTGTTCCATGCATGAGAACTGAATATACGAAAGTGGGTCACTTCTAGTTTGAGGTCGCTCCAAGCCTCATAGGGGGTCTTATCTTTGAAAGATATATGGGGAGATCTGTTATGAATGTAGGTTGCACAATTAAGTGCTTTAGCCCATAATCTATGTGGAAGTGACTTTGCATGTAGCATGCAAGATGCCATCTCTTTTAGAGATCTATTTTTTTCGCGCAGTAACTATGTTTTGTTGTGTAGTATGAGGAACCGTGTGTTGCAATTCAATCCTAGCCTCAAGACAAAGATTTTTCATCTCATGGTTGACATACTCCCCCGCCATTATCTGTTCGAAGGTCTTGATCTTCTTTCCTGACTATGTTTCAACAAGGGCTTTGAAATCTTTGAGGTGTTGAAAGACCTCTAATTTTTGCCTGAGAAAGAAAGTCCATTTGAAGCATGAGAAATCATCAACAAAAATGAACATGTAACTTGATTTACTGATTGATGGATGCAGAAAATGGCCCATTAGATCACTATGGATCAGATCTAAAGGAAAAGATGCCTTCTAAGTCTTTCCTTTGTCGAATTTCTCTTGAGGGTGTTTTCTAAGAAAACATCCCTCACAAATTCCTTTGGAGAAGTGAATATCATGTATACCATCAAACATTCCCTACTTGATAAGTTGTTGCATATATCTGAAATTTAAATGCCCAAACCTTTTGTGCCATATCCTATTGCTTTCATCAGCATGGGTAAGCAGTAATGCAAAATCTGGTTCAATAAATTTAGAAAATGTGTAGAGTCTGGATTGATGATTTACCTCACCGGAAGCAACCTTGGAATTGTTTTGCATGTCATAGATATCCACAGCATCAGGTGTGAAGATTGACAGAAAGTTTGTCATCTGATACATAGAGAGAAGATTGATAGAAAGTTTGTCATCTGATACACAGAGAGAAGATTGACCAAAAATTTGGGAACGTGTAGCACATTCACGAAGCTTTTGTTTGTGAGTTCAATTCTTCCTTTGTCGGTGACCTCGACCTGAGAGTTGTCCCCCATCCAAATATGAGGACCTTTACATGCGTCCAATGAAGAGTAGACTTCTTTTGTGGTTGCCATGTGGTGTGATGCTCCTGAATCTACAATCCAAGCATTGGGAGGGGAGTTGATGGCAATCAAAGCATGGCTATGATTACCTTTCTTGGGATTTTGACCTTATGGCTTCTTCTTGCCACCCTCGGGGATGTGATCTCCAAGGTTGTTTTGTTAAAGTATTTGGGACATTTGATCTATATGTTTTTGCATACATGCGGATTTTGGATGGAATCCTTTATGGCAGTAAATGCATTTCTCCCATTGTCTTCCCTTTCCTCCTTTGAATCCGGAGGGCATCGATGAAGACTCTTCCTTCTTTGGATTTTCATGTGCTTTCATTTTGTCTTTGTATTTAGATTTCTGATTTGGATGATTTCTACCATCGTGTACAGCGAGTGCATGTGCCTTTGGGCCATTGATTTTTCCCATGTTGATAAGTTTGTTCTGCTCTTGTGTTAGAGATTCAATAAAGACTTCAAGAGAGGGCATCTTCCAAGTGGCTCCAGAGGCGAGCCTAACTGAATGAAATGTGGATACAAACATTGAGTATTCCGGACCAAGTTTGGAGAGAATGGTAAGAACCATTTATTTCTCCTCCTTATATTTATCAACCTCGCAAGCCTTAAGTTGCAACAGCAAATCCTTATATTTGGTAAAGAAATATTGGAGATTGTCGAAGGTTTTTGGATCCAAAGTGAGCAATTCCACCTCGAGCATGTGTCCCCTCATCTCAACTTGTTTGCCAAAAATCCCTTCCATGGTGGCCCAGGCTTCATTGGGGGTTTTACAGGAGGATATGTGAAAGAAAAGTTTAAGAGAAATGAGACTGTAAATAGTTCCAAACGCTTCATCCATTCGATTAAGATACTTGGATTTTTCTATGGCTGATGTGGGTTTGGTCTCTGTGTCCATGGTTAACCTATATAATTCTCTGCCTCGAAGATGCACTATCAAATTTTCCTTCCATGCAAAGAAATTGTACGATGTAAAAATGAATTCTTTTGGAAATTCCATTTTTCTCGTTGTCTTCAATCTTTGGTACCTCCAAAAAGAATATGGTGTCTTTTTTCTAGCAATTTGTCGGCTTTGATACCATGTAAATGTGGATGAACCTGCACAGATAAGATCTAGCTAGCAAATTACATACACAATTTGTAGAGAAATGAGAGAAGAGAGAAACAAGAGAGTGAGAACGAAGAATTTTCATTAACCAAATGAATGAATGATAATTTACATATGATATACTCTATATAACTCAACTAATGTGCACTAGAATATAACCAATGCGCCATAGTGGTGGTCTAGAGTGATCCAGACACGCACCGGCAGTTACGGGAGTAAACTGCCACCTAGTCTCAATTAACTAGTCTCTTAATCTTCAGTTAACTGACTGAAACATAGTGAAGTGAAGAGGAGGTCAGGAAATCATGGGTAATGTGCTAGTTTGGTGATAATCCCAAATAAAATGTGCATTCGTTGGTGATGATCCCAACGCTACATGGTGATGATCCCAATGTGGCATCTAGACTCCACTCAACTGATCAAACTGGAGTGTGAACTAAAGAGAATATTCTCCTAGAATGTAGGAAAAGGAATATTCTCCCTAAACTATAGGAGACTGAATAATGACTAATAAACATAGGGAAAATCTTAGGTGTGTGTGAAGTATCTCCAACAGGATCCATGTACTTGTATTCAACCACATCTACTTACATTGGGATCCATGCCATTTTTCTTGGGATCTAAGTCACTGCACTAAAATCTGTGACAACGGATGCCACGTCATCATTTGTACATTTGTCAACATATGGAGCATGCATGAGCTACTTGGAGGTGTATCTACTTGGCACCTGTAAACATTTCTCCTAAACATGCTTTCTCTCTCCTAAGACTCACATGTGTGGTTTCTAGATCCTTCTAAAAGGGCACTCTTCATTATTCTTTGTCTATTCACATGTCTGCATGATTTATTCCACATTTATTGGGGTTAGTTAGGAGTGGCTTTGCTCTTGGGCCTCCTTTGACTCCATAGGTGTTCTAGAGAAGTTATTTACACACTTTCAGGAGGGAACTCCTATGATTGAGGCTTTGTTGTAACTATGGGTGCTATTTTTCTTGGTTTCACTTGGGAACATGGTATTGGGCTCGTGGTTTCATTTTAGCACATTGTATTATTCTATCTCGTGGTATTCATTGTGGTTTTAGGGGAGCACCTTATCTACATAAGGAGGGCACCGCCCTCATTTTTAATGGTTAGAAATAGACTAGAAGACTTATTTGTTCATTATTTGGTGTGAAATCTTGTGTATCTTCTTGAGTAAATTGACTTAAGTTTATCAAAGAAGGGTTTGATGATGCATGTGTTCATTGAGGAATGAACTAATGCAAAGAAATCAATGCAAATGAGGTAAGAAATATTTCATATGTCATTTCTTTGTTAAGTTTTAGGCTTAGATCTAATGTATTGGGAATGCATATCTTAGGGTTTTGTTTCCTTAAGTTATGGTAGTTTTAAAGTTTGTAATACTTAGGTTGATTCATTTTGGATTAACCTCCCTGTGACACTTATAAGGTTCAAATTTATTAATTTGACGCTCAATGTACAGAGATGTTTAGGGACTTAAGCACCAAAGGTAAGAAGGAAATTACTCAAAAAGTAGTCTATACTCCATAGCCCAATGGTGGCTCTAGGTTTTTACTTTCTTTCTTGCCATCTCATTTATGTTTCCTCTTTAATATTTTGTTTTTCAAGCAACCTAGGGTTTATAAATATATATTTTCAGATTTAAGTTGTTTCATCCAACTTTTGCATGAGCTAATGCTTCATACAGCCTAAGTGGGCCTAATGGTTAAGAACATGTGTTTCCTTAGCTGAAGATAGAGAAATAGCAGCATGCTTCTTGCTTGACCAACAGATAGGCCCGGAACCAAGATTGAGTGAGTAACCAGATGTGGACTTGTGATCAATGTTATCGCCAGCCCAGTCAGAATCAGTGAACCCGATGAGGTCCAATGTAGAGTCTGTTGCATAGTGAATCCCTAAGGTGATGGTGACCTGTACATATCGAAGGATGCGCTTTGCATCATTCCAATGTAGCTCATGCGGCTCCTGCATGAACCTAGAGACTGCTCCAACTTCTTAAGAGAGGTTTGGTCTGGAGTGTGTGAGATACAACAAGCTCCCCACTAGTTGTTTGTATATTGTGTTGTCCGCAAGTGGAGTGTCCCTGCCATCCTCAACTCTAACTCTTGATAGGAAAAGAGTCAGGGCAGACTTGTAGTCTGTCATGTGAAATCTCTCAAGTAAATCTCGTGCATACTTGGCCTGAGATAGTTTGATTCTTGATGCATCCTGACTAATCTCGAGTCCAAGGAAGAAATGTAGCGGGCCCATGTCCGTCATCAAGAAATTTTCATGCAGAATCCTCTTGACTACAGCAATCGTTGAAGTCAAGCAACGAGTGATCAACAAATCATCAACATATAGAACTAGGAGTAGAAGTGAATCAGTCATCCTAAGCATGTAAACATTTGGGTCTGACGTACAACGTACAAAGCTCTATGACAGCAGGTAGGAGTCCATCTTGGCATACCATGCCCTCGGGGCCTGCTTGAGGCCATAAAGAGACTTCTTCAGTCGACAGACCAAATATGAATCTTGCACAAATCCTTGAGGCTGCTCCATATAGATCTCCTCAGAGAAATCACCATGAAGAAATGCATTCTTCATGTCCATCTGATGGAATTATCATCGCTTGGTTGTCACAATGGCAAGTGTCAAACATATGGAATCCATATTCGCTACTCGGGTGAAGGGCTCATCATAGTCAATGTTGTGCACATGTTGAAAGCCTTTGGAAACTAGCATGGATTTGTATATGATAACCTTTCCATCTGTTGCACTCTTGGTTCTATAGACCCATCCGCACCTGACAAGTTTCCTTCCTAAAGGAAGGGGAACCAAATCCCAAGTCTAGTTCTCGAGGAGGGAGTTGTACTCCTCCTGCATGGAAGATTACCAAAAGGGATTTCTAGCAGCCTCGCCATAGGACTGTGGATCTGAAGACTGAACCAAGAAAGGATGCTTGGGTGGCACCAGTTCAATGGTAGTGAGTGCAAGAGGAGGCTCCTCGAAATCAGATCGAGTCCTCCTAGTATCAGCTGGATACCGAACAAGATATCCTACATCCTGAACAGTAGTCTTAGCCCACTTGGGCCTCCGCTATGGCTCTACATCTGCATCTGCATCTGCATGCACTGACTCGGTATTTGAATCATCTGAATCCTCTGAATCATAACTCTCATCTAAAGAAGAGTCATCATGTGCTTGCTCATCATCTCTGACAAGTGGAAAAACAAAAGTGTATGCGTGTGGTTGTTGAGGTACATGTGAGATACTTTCCTCGAATTGGACACTATGCTCAATGATGAGTCGGTTCGAGGAGAGATCAATGATTTTGTATCCCTTCACACCATTGGGGTATCCAAAAAATATACACTTTGTGCTCTGTGAATCAAGTGCCTTCCTCTTCTCAGAGGGAATTTTGGCCCATGCACGAGAATTGTATATACGAAAGCGGGTCACTTCCGGTTTGAGGTCGCTCCAAGCCTCATAGGGAGTCTTATCCTTGAAAGATTTATGGGCAGATATGTTTTGAATGTAGGTTGCACAATTAAGTTCTTTAGCCCATAATCTACGTGGAAGTGACTTTACATGTGGCATGCAAGATGTCATCTCTTTTAGAGATCAATTTTTTTTCCACTCAGCAACTATGTTTTGTTGCGAAGTATTAGGAACCGTGTGTTGCAACTGAATCCTAGTCTCAAGACTAAGATTTTGTATCTCATGGTTGACATACTCCCCCCCATTATCTATTCGGAGGGCTTTGATCTTCTTTCCTGACTATGTTTCAACAAGGGCTTTGAAATCTTTGAGGTGTTGAAAGACCTATGATTTTTGCTTGAGAAAGAAAGTCCATTTGAAGCATTACAAAGCATCAACAAAAATGAACACGTAACTTGCTTTACTAATTGATGGATGTAGAAAATGGCCCATTAGATCACTATGGATGAGATTTAAAGGAAAAGAGGCATTATGAGTCTTTCCTTTGTCGAATTTCTCTTGTGGGTATTTTCCAAGAAAACATCCCTCACAAATTCCTTTGGAGAAGTGGATGTCATGTAGACCATCAACCATTCCCTATTTGCTAAGTTGTTGCATATATGTGAAGTTTAAATGCCTGAACCTTTTGTTCCATATCCTACTACTTTCATCAACATGGGTAATATGCAGTAATGCAGAATCTAGTTCAATAAATTCAAAAAATGTGGAGTCTGGATTGATGATTTACCTCACCAATAGCAACCTTGGAATTGGTTTGCATGTCATAGATATCCACAGCATCAGGTGTGAAGTTTGATAGAAATTTTGTCATTTGATACATAGAGAAAAGATTGATAGAAAGTTTGACATCTGATACACGGAGAGAAGATTGGCAGAAAGTTTGGGAACATGTAGCACATTCTCGAAGCTTCTATTTGTGAGTTCAATTCTTCCTTTGTCGGTGATCTCGACCTGAGAGTTGTCCCCCATCCAAATATGAGGACCTTTACATGTGTCCAATGAAGAGTAGACTTCTTTTGTGGTTTCCATGTGGTGTGATGCTCCTGAATCTACAATCCAGGCATTGGGAGGGGAGTTGATGGGAATCAAAGCATGGCTAGAATTACCTTTCTTGAGATTTGATCTTCTAGCTTCTTCTTGGCACCATCGGGGATGCGATCTCCAAGGTTGTTTTGTTGAAGTATTTGGCCCATTAGATCTATCTGTTTTTGCATACATGTGGATTCTGGATGGAATCCTTTATGGCAGTAAATGCATTTCTCCCATTTTCTTCCCTTTCCTCCTTTGAATCCGGAGGGCATCATTGAAGGGTTTTGAGTACTCTTCCTTCTTTGGATTTGCATGTGCTTTCATTTTGTCTTTTTCTTTATATTTTTTATTTGGATGATTGCTACCATCTTGTACAGAAAGTGCATGTGTCTTTGGCCCTGTTATCCCTCACTTTTAGAGATAACTAGGAGATCATGTCTCAAGGCCCACAGGTCCTAGACATGGAGTACCGAGAGTCGGATCGACTTTATCATGGCCCTGGAGGGCCCATCTTTTCTCCCTTTCAGCGCCTCTACTTTGTGAGCCGCAGCAGCATTCATCACCATCGGCTTGGTCTTGTGTCAGAGATGGTTCTTTCTCCGCGAGGTAATGAGTCCGGATATCATGGTATGTGTCACTTTGATCTTCAAAACCTTTGAATATGTGCATTTAATTCCTTTTGTTTCTAACAAATGCTTGGATCTTACACTTGCTTGGTTGACCATGTCTGGGGGGATTGACAGGATGCCATAGTAAGCGTGTGTATGTAGGTTATGGTTTTCCACTGGGGGATTTCTGAAAATCCATCGTCCGCTCCCATCATAGCACCACCTTTTCATCTTGCTTCCCGCTCACCTATCCCATTACACTTGTCTGGGCACTGAGTTGACCTATCATTTGAGGATTTTCACCTTACCTAGTGAGAAGAAAGAGCTAAAGGCCTAGAAGGTAAAATCGAGTTGGCAAAAGATAAAATCCCTAGAATAAAACCTCGAGATGCTTCTCCTGGGGATCCCTGAGAAAGCAATAAAGAGCTTCTCGGCAAGAAACAAGAGGGACACGTAAAATAATAAAACAAGACCTAGTCCAAGGATAGGGGGTATCATCATGAGCCAGCCTATTAGGTCCATGTGTACCTAGCAGTATGACATTACCACCAGCTGGTTACCACGCCAGGGTAGTGACCCTTGGTTCCATGGCCAAGGGAAAGGGGGTCTCATCACGAGCCAGCCTTCTCATTTCTGTGAAAGTAATTGTGGGTAACATTGTCACCACTAGTCACCATGCCAGGGCAGTGTCCCCTGATTATCCTCTTGAATAAAAATCAATAAAGAATAAAAGAATAAAGAATAAAAGGCATGAATGAAATTGGAAAAAATTGCATCCAGGACAGGTGCAGCTCGCCTTCTACAAAGGCACCCACAGGTAAAGCTTTGCACCCTCTGCTCTCATGTGCACTCACTTTCCTGGACATCCCTTACCCACATCACCCACTTGCATGACTCAGATCAGGTCTCTTCTAGAAACTTTCCTCTTCCAGTGGACATTATCCCAATAGGACGCCCTGTCACTTTCTCCAAACTTGTATTGCAGGCTTGTATAATGTCTTTGAGCTTTTAACTGGGATAATAGAGGGTTTGTGCACATGTTTAATAATATTGATGATGAGATGTGATTGACATTGCTATGATCCCAATGACTTATGAGCCCATGGAGGGCGTAGCTGTTGATGTGCAGGATCATGCCTGATGGACATGTACCATATTGGACCGATACACATGGGGAGATGATTAGTTCAGACCCCCATGGGGCTGAAGAGCCCACCAGATGGATGTTGAGACCCCATCAGGGGGCAACAATAGGACAGAGATGGTCAGAGGCTTTGAACTGGAGAAGAGGAGGACGTTCCACCAAAGGCACCCTAGCAGAGTTTGACCTAGGGGGGTTGTGCCTCCTCCATTGTAACATTGACCCTGGAAGGCCCAGGATGTCACCCATGATGATCATGACGTCATCCATCCTTGTGGACGTCTTGGGAGGTAGATTTGCCAGTGTTGGCACGTGTGGTAGATTGGAGAAGCCCAAGCAGGGCTAACGTTTTGCTCCAAGATGTTGCATTTTCCCTAGAAGGGGCTAACATCACCCTAAAAGGGGCATGACGTCTCTCTTTAGCTTTATTAGAGTTTAATTTTGAACATTTAATGTAAAACAATATGATTTTTAGTATTTTGGCCTTGTCAGCCTTTTTATGACCTAAAAATGAAATTAGGTCATGGTACAGTATAAATTGAGGGTTTTTACTCTCATTTTTTCGTCATCTCTCACTCACTCATTAGTGAGGTCTGAAATTTGCGCTACACTTGAGGTTATTGGCTAAAATTGTGAGGCGCACTTGTTGAAGGAAGGCATTTTTGGATTTCTATTGGCATTTCTCTTGATGGAAGGTGTTACAACTAGGGTTCTTGGTGAAATGTAAGTAAATTTCTGCAAAACTTCTTAAATGAATGGTTGTATTGTCATTTCTTGCATATATCGTTATAAATTTGTTGAATAAACCCTAGGTGACAAGCACACATTGTAGGTCCTTGTCTCATGTCCCCATCAAGATTTTCATCCATTATTTGAAGAGATAAAGAGCCTAGTTGTAGCTACACTCTTTTCCTCCACTTCTTTGCTAGTCGTTTTACTTTCTTGAGCTAAGAAGAAGAAGAAGCATCAAGGCCTAGTTCCCCTACACTTTGATGAGCCAATTTTTGAGGGTTTGCTGGTAAAGCCTTGCCATAGCAACATGTTGCCTGCAAACCCTCTTGTCTTAGTCTTATGCCACTTTCTGAGCTAGTCGTTTTTGCCATTGACTTAAGGAAGGAGGAGAGAGCATTGAGGCCTAGTTCCCCTACACCAAAGTGAGCCTCTCTCCCCTAGGGTTTTGACCTTGATGCCTTGCCATAGCAATACTTCAAAGCTTGACCCTCTCGTCCTTAGTCTTACTATCTTCCTTGATCCTTCAGCTTCTGTGTCCTCCTTTTGACTCCATTTACCCTAGGAACGCACTGATCTAAGACCTAGCTTGTGAGTACTATGATCAAACAACTCTTAATACTTTGAACAAAACCCTAACTATTCTAACCCTAGATTAAGACTAACCTTGCTAACTTATTGTTGTCGTCATCTTTTGCTATAAACATCAATGTGCAGCTAACGTTTTTCTTTTAAGCAATCGAATGGTTATTTAAGGCATTACCTAATGAAGTGTTAATTAGTTACATTAAATGCCATACTCTTTCAGCATTTATTGAAGAAGTGATATTGTACATCGTTGCTATTATATAAACATTGACTTCGTCAATATTTATTTCTCAATTGTTTATACATGTCAGATAGTCATTGATTACATGGAGTACTAACCAAGTGAGTAAGCTTGCATATATATGTTTCTTGTTGCTTTGTCTCGGGCAGGTGCATCTCTATTTTTGGTCATACTTTTCTTTATTGGTTGTTATCTGAACTATCTTCTCGATGGTGACTTATGAGGGGGGAATTTACCTTTTGTCTTACAATCCTTTTCCTTATCAAAACCCCAGGTCACCGGGGACGTCTCCCCTGGGCCTTACCTCCCTAAACAGAAAGAACCTTCCCATCGAGGTGACATTGGGTGGGATTGGTTTAATTACGCCAATTTTCCTCTTCATATCTAGCTTTTGTCCTCACTGCAAACTGCGCGATAACAGGGCCATTGATTTTTTCCATGTTGATAAGTTTGTTTTGCTCTTGTGTTAGAGATTCAATTAAGACTTCAAGAGAGGGCATCTTCCAAGTGGCTCCAGAGGCGAGCCTAACTAAATGAAATGTGGATACAAACACTGATTATTTTGGACCAAGTTTGGAGAGAATGGTAAGAACCATTTATTTCTCCTCCTTAGATTTATCAACCCCGCAAGCCTTGAGTTGCAACAGCAAATCCTTATATTTGGTAAAGAAATATTGGAGATTGTCGAAGGTTTTTGGATCCAAAGTGAGCAATTCCACCTCGAGCAAGTGTCCCCTCATCTCATCTTGTTTGTCAAAAATCCCTTCCATGGTGGTCCAGGCTTCATTGGGGGTTTTACAGGAGGATATGTGAAAGAGGATTTCAAGAGAAATGAGGCTACAAATAGTTCCAAACGCTTCATCCATTCAGTTCAGATACTTGGATTTTTCTATCGCTGATGTGGGTTCGGTCTCTGTGTCCATGGTTAACCTATATAATCCTATGCCTCGAAGATGCACTATCATCTTTTCCTTCCATGCAAAGAAATTGTACGATGTAAGAATGAATTCTTTTGGAAATTCCATTTTTCTCGTTGTCTTCAATCTTCGGTACCTCCAAAAAGAATCTGGTGTATTTTTTCTAGCAATCTGTCGGATTTGATACTATGTGAATGTGGATGAACCTACACAGATAAGATCTAGCTAGCAAATTACATACACAATTTGTGGAGAAATGAGAGAAGAGAGAAACAAAAGAGAGAGAACGAAGAATTTTCATTAACCAAATGAATGAATGATAATTTACACATGATATACTCTGTATAAATCAACTAATGTGCACTATAAGAGAACCAATGCGCCATAGTGGTGGTCTAGAGTGATCTGGACACACATCGGCAGTTACAGGAGTAAACTGCCACCTAGTCTCAGTTAACTAGTCTCTCAATCTTCAGTTAACTGACTGAAACAAATTGAAGTGAAGAGGAGATCAGGGAATCATGGGTAATGCACTAGTCTGGTGATAATCCCAAGGACAATGCGCATTAGCTGGTGATGATCCCAACACTACATGGTGATGATCCCAATGTGGCATCTAGACTCCACTCAACTGATCAAATTGAGGTGTGAACTGAAGAAAACATTCTCCTATAATGTAGGAAAAAGAATATTCTCCCTAAATTATAGGAGACTGAATAATGACTAATAAACATAAGGAAAACCTTAGGAAAAAGAAATCTTAGGTGTGTGTGAAGTATTTCCAACAGGATCCATGTACCTGTATTCAACCATATCTACTTACAATGGGATCCATGCCATTTTTCTTGGGAACTAAGTCATTGCACTGAGATATGTGACAACGGATGCCACATCATCATTTGTATATTTGTCAATGTATGGAGAATGCATGAGCTACTTGGAGGTGTATCTACTTGGCACAAGTGTAAACATTTCTCCTAAACACACTTTCTCTCTCCTAAGACTCGCATGTGTGGTTTCTAAATCCTTCTAAAAGGACACTCTTCATTATTCTTTGTCTATTAACATGTCTGCATGATTTATTCCCCATTTATTGGGGTTAGTTAGGGGTGGCTTTTCTCTTGGGACTCCTTTGACTCCACAGGTTTTCTAGAGAGGTTATTTACACACTTTGAGGAGGGCATTCCTATGATTGAGGGTTTGTTGTAACTACAGGTGCTATTTTTCCTAGTTTCACTTGGGAACATGGTATTGGGCTCATGGTTTCATTTTGGCACATTGTATTATTCTAGCTCATGGTATTCATTGTGGTTTTAGGGGAGCGCCTTATCTATATGAGGGCACCTCCCTCATTTATAATGGTTAGAAATAGACTAGAATGGTAAGAACGATTTATTTCTCCTCCTTAGATGTATCAACCCCGCAAGCCTTGAGTTGCAACAGCAAATCCTTATACTTGGTAAAGAAATATTGGAGATTGTTGAAGGTTTTTGGATCCAAAGTGAGCAATTCAACCTCGAGCATGTGTCCCCTCATCTCATCTTGTTTGCGAAAAATCCCTTCATTGGGGGTTTTACAGGAGGATATGTGAAAGAGGAGTTCAAGAGAAATGAGACTGCAAATAGTTCCAAACGCTTCATCCATTTGATCCAGATACTTGGATTTTTCTATGGCTGATGTGGGTTCGGTCTCTGTGTCCATGGTTAACCTATGTTATCCTTTGCCTCGAAGATGCACTATCATATTTTCCTTCCATGCAAAAAAATTGTGCGATGTAAGAATGAATTCTTTTGGAAATTCCATTTTTCTCGTTGTCTTCAATCTTCGATACCTCCAAAAAGAATCTGGTGTCTTTTTTCTAGAAATCTGTCGGCTTTGATACCATGTAAATGTGGATGAACCTACATAGATAAGATCTAGCTAGAAAATTACATACACAATTTGCAGAGAAATAAGAGAAGAGAGAAACAAGAGAGTGAGAACAAAGAATTTTCATTAACCAAATGAATGAATGATAATTTACACATGATATACTCTGTGTAACTCAACTAATGTGCACTATAAGAGAACCAATGCCCCATAGTGGTGGTCTAGAGTGATTTGGACACACAACGGCAGTTACGGGAGTAAACTGCCACCTAGTCTCAGTTAACTAGTCTATCAATCTTCAGTTAACTCACTGAAACAGAGTGAAGTGAAGAGGAGATCAGGGAATCATGGGTAATGTGCTAGTCTGGTGATAATCCCAACGACAATGTGCATTAGCTGGTGATGATCCCAACGCTACATGGTGATGATCCCAATGTGGCATCTAGACTCCACTCAAATGATCAAACTGAAGTGTGAAGTGAAGAGAATATTCTCCTAAAATGTAGGAAAAGGAATATTCTCCCTAAACTATATGAGACTGAATAATGACTAATAAACATAGGGAAAACCTTAGGAAAAAAAATCTTAGGCGTGTGTAAAGTATCTCCAATAGGATCCATGTACCTATATCCAACCATATCTACTTACATTGGGATCCATGCCATTTTTCTTGGGATCTAAGTCACTGCACTGAGATCTGTGACAACGGATGCCACATCATCATTTGTACATTTGTCAACATATGGAGAATGCATGAGCTACTTGGAGGTGTATCTACTTGCCACGAGTGTAAACATTTCTCCTAAACACACTTCCTCTCTCCTAAGACTCACATGTGTGGTTTCTAGATCCTTCTAAAAGGGCACTCTTCATTATTCTGTGTCTATTCACATGTATCCATGATTTATTCCTCGTTTATTGGGGTTAGTTAGGGGTGGCTTTTCTCTTGGGCCTTCTTTGACTCCACAAGTGTTCTAGAGAGGATATTTACACACTTTCAGGAGGGCACTCCTATGATTGAGGCTTTGTTGTAACTACGGGTGTTATTTTTCCTGGTTTCACTTGGGAACATGGTATTGGGCTCATGGTTTCATTTCAGCACATTGTATTATTCTAGCTCGTGGTATTCATTGTGGTTTTAGGGGAGCGCCTTATCTATATAAGGAGAGCACCTCCCTCATTTATAATGGTTACAAATAGACTAGAAGACTTATTTGTTCATTATTTGGTGTGAAATCTTGTCTATCTTCTTGAGTAAATTGATTTAAGGTTATCAAAGAAGGGTTTGATGATGCATCTGTTCATTGAGGAATGAACTAATGCAAAGCAAGAAATGCAAATGAGGTACGAAATATTTCATGTCATTTCTTTGTTAAGTTTTAGGCTTAGATCTAATGTATTGGGAATGGATATCTTAGGGTTTTGTTTCCTTAAGTTATGATAGTTTTAAAGTTTGTAATACTTAGGTTGATTCATTTTGGATTAACCTCCCTATGACACTTACAAGGTTCAGATTTCTTAGTTTGACGCTCAATGTACAGAGATGTTTAGGGACTTAAGCACCAAAGGTAATAAGGCAATTACTCAAAGAGTAGTCTATACTCCATAGTCCAATGGTGGCTCTAGGTTTTTACTTTCCTTTCTTGCCATCTCATTTATGTTTCTTCTTTAATCTTTTGTTTTTCAAGCAACCTAGGGTTTATAAATATATATTTTCAGATTTAAGTTGTTTCATCCAACTTTTGCATGAGCTAATGCTTCATACAGCTTAAGTGGGCTTGATGGTTAAGAACATTTCTTTCCTCTTAAGAGGTCACAAGTTCAAATCCAGAGGGGGGTAGGGTATGTATACCTCCATAGACTTTACCAGTGAAATTGTTGGGCCGAGGGGGTCTCATACACCAATTTGGTACAGATCTAATGCTATAACCCTAAAAAAATCATCTAACATACTTTTTGATGGAATTATGACATGATGCATACTGCAAAAGGCTTAACAATTTTTCTGAGATTGGTTGAACACTAAGTGTTGTATGGTCAAATCTTATATGCCGAATACTCTTTTCTGACACATCTCTCAAAAGGCATTTTGATTATTTCAAGCTTTAATATGTTAAAGGAATTACATCGATGGTATAGATGTGCAAACGACCTGATCTATTTTATCCCATTCGCTGGTGGGGTTTGATACATTTGGTGCGCTAAAATATTTTACACAGTGCATTTCTTGTTGACACACTTGCACCAAACAAATCTTTGGTAATTCACTGATTAACCTTGATGCTGCATTTTGGGAATTTATTACTGAATGAGGGCTTAATCATTTTGATGACTGTTTAACCTTGATGGTCAAATGCCAAGCCTGCATTCTGATTTTTTTAGGGTTAAAGGGATGCCCTAAGATTCTTAACAAATCACCAAGATTGTGACATTGTTCTTGTTGGTTAATGACAGTAGTATGTATTAAACTTAATGTAATCTCATGTCTTAACATACTACATCTACCTAATCGATGACAAAGAACTTCAAGCGACTTACATAAAGAAGGGCATGTGTTTACAGATTTTTGGCTGAGGGTTTAATATATGCAGCACTCATAACTCAAGATTTTGAAATACAACACTTTTCAAGAACTTGGCATCTAAACGCTTACCTGATATATGGTCTAATGGCTTATGATATCATGATTAAAGGGATTCAGGTCTAGCTCTAAATCTGAAACGTATATGGTACCATGAACCAAATCAATGTCATTTCATGTCTAACACTCTATTGAATAACTCTCTGTTCAGAATAATTTGCTGGTCTATATCTTTGCATATCGAGGATCTGATTATGCCATATACAGTGATGGCTCGTAATGTTGGAATTTGCTGCTGTGCTAAGTTGGTTCAAATTCTGGTAGCATATCTTGAATTTGTAAGTAATCAAATACCTGTAGCACAACTCACACATTTGGCACAAATTGACAAACATCGGTATTATGGTTCATGGTTTAAAGTGGAAATCTTGAGGAAATGATAAGTGGATATTACTCTGGAACGTTCTCTTTAAATTTAGCAAGTTCTAACAATTTACATGAACAAAATCACTGCGCTCTAACCATAAATCCGATTGTTGGCGTTGCACTTGTAATGCTACATCTTATGTGTTGAATAGATGCTAAATTAAACAATAAGCTCAGCATTCCACTTAAGATTCGCTAGGCTTCTCTCTGGAATCATGTGTGTTTCGAGGTCTGTCTAAAGCATAGAATAAATACAATCACATTGGTTCAAATTAGTTGGATAACATTGGAAAGTAATTGATACTTGTGAGGGTTCTTTACTTAACCACTGGTTTAACTAGCAAACTATGAAAGGGTTGTGATAAATGGTCATCTTTTCTTCCCTTTCCATTTCTGCAATAATAAAGATCAGTATTTCAGCCAAGGCTGTAAACAGAGTATGAAATTTCCCTATCAGCCCATTGATAAACTCGTGGGGACCATAAACCTTTGACATATTGGTTTGCACTTATGAACATTGATGTCTTGATTCGCATGTCATCACTTCTTACTGACATTGATGTTGTTTCTGCAAGTTTGGTTTGCAAATCTGGAGCATTCTCATCATAAATCTCTTCACATGGCATGGTTAACTTGACTCGTTTAAAGGGAGGAATTGTAACGTCTTTATGGTCATCTTGTATGGTTAACTTCCGCCCTTTGACCATCTGACCAGCACATTTCAGCATTCATTAAGCATTGGGCTTTGTGCTGGGCAAATGATCCTTTCATTTTATAACAGAATCATCTCCAGCACTTCATGGAAGGACATTAATAACTCTAGTTCATTTGAAACTTGTGTAGGCATATAAGTAATTTGCACACTTTTCCTTCAAAGATAAATTGATTATTGGTTACCTGATCAATCTAAGTTAAATAACATTTAATCTATCGCGAGACATAGCTAGATTGACCTTTAGGCAAAGCCACTGAGATGACAGTCGATGGCTTCCGTGTAGTACCTCTTAGGCTTTCCCATTGAGGTTAGGACCTTTTTTTCCTAGGTGAGAGTTTGAGCAGTGACATACCTAAATTACTATGTTGCACAGGAACACATCCCACCAAAAACCTTGTTAAGGTTAAGACTTTTCTTCCAAGGTGAGAGTTTAAGCAGAATCGATTATTGGTTCCTTTTAAATAACATTTAATAGTTAGATTGACCTTTAGGCAAAGCCACTGAGGTTATAGTCGGTGGCTTCCGTGTAATACCTCTTAGGCTTTCCCATTGAGGTTAGGACTTTTTTTCCTAGGTGAGAGTTTGAGCAGTGACATACCTAAATTACTATGTTGCACAGGAACACGTCCCGCCAAAAACCTTGTTGAGGTTAGGACATTTCTTCCAAGGTGAGAGTTTGAGCAGAATCGATTATTGGTTACCTGATCAATCTAAGTTAAATAACATTTAATCGTACTTGGTTCAGAATCGATTATTGGTTACCTGATCAATCTAAGTTAAATAACATTTAATCGTACTTGGTTCTCTCTTCTTTGGCGATGGAATATTCCCCTTAAACTTAAGCTTTTCTCTTGGCTCGCTGGTAAGGAGAAACCGCTTACCTGGGAGGCGCTTCGTC
>JASDQU010014207.1:61914-90465 GCA_032191745.1 Picea mariana | reverse complement strand
CCATGCACAAGAACACAAGAAGTATCCTGGGAAGCCCTTCTCAACAAGGGAAGAAAACCCAGCCAAATCCTTTGATATATTCTTCAAGAGAGAGACATTCACCACCAATGAAACCTAGCACACAAGAGTGTGCTCAAACCCTAGAAGACAAGCACCCAAGAGAGGTGCGCACTTTCCCCAAGAAGGTGTGCTTGATGAATTTTTCAAACTCACATGAAAGATATGATTTCCTCAATGGGGAATTTACCTTTACTTATACTGAAATAACCCTGTCAACAGAAGTTTCTATTGGCACAACAATGCCGACCTCTCTATCTCATAATATAATTAATATTGACCAGATTAATTATCTTTTACATTAATTAACAATTACATTAAGGTGGGGTCGACCTGTACCCTTTACATTACAATTAGGGTTACAGGCAAGTCTGACTCTTGAACAATATAGCAAGGGATCACATACACCCACTAGTGTTCATCCACTAGGGGCACATTCATATGGATGTCCAATATCTCTGGCTCACTGCATTACACAGAAGAACCACTTCTAGTTCTCAGCTACTAGGATCACGTTCACGTGTGCTCATCCACAGGCACGTCCACTCAACATATCTTCTTTCCCACTGCATTACACAGGAGATTCATCTGGAGTGTCTCATCAACTCTCTGCTCAGAGGAGGCTAATACATCATCTTTATTTATGTTCTCATGACGATGCACCCAGCATTTTGGGATTTCACACGTTCACCTTGTGCTCAGCCACAGGCACGTCCAACTCTGCATATCTCCTTTCTCACTACGTTGCACAGGAGAATCATCTGGAGTTCTTCTCAACTCTCTGTAAGGAGGAATCCATCTCTGTGTTCCATCTCTATCTCAGATAGGAACCCCACACACCCCTCTCAGTGGATTTATCTCAAGTTTGTAAACTGGAGAATGTCTCACGTAGCTACAATCATCAACAGTGATCTCCAAGGTTGTTTTGTTGAAGTATTTGGGCCATTTGATCTATTTGTTTCTACATACATGTGGATTTTGAATGGAATCATTTATGGCAGTAAGTGCATTTCTCCCCTTTTCTTCCCTTTCCACCTTTGGATCCAGAGGCATCGTTGAAGGTTTTTGAGTACCCTTCCTTCTTTGGATTTGCATGTGCTTTCCTTTTGTCTTTGTCTTTAGATTTCTAATTTGGATGATTACTACCATATTGTACAATGAGTGCATGTGCCTTTGGACCTTTGATTTTTCCCATGTTGATAAGCTTGTTATGCTCGTGTCAGAGATTCAATAAAGACTTTAAGAGGGAGCATATTCTAGGTGGCTCCAAAGGTGAGCCTTAGTGAATGAAATGTGGATACAAACATTGAGTATTTCAGACCAAGTTTGGAGAGAATGGTAGGAACCATTTGTTTCTCCTCCTTAGATTTACCAACCCCGCAAGCCTTGTGTTGCAATAGCAAATCCTTATATTTGGTAAGGAAATCTTGGACATTGTCAAAGGTTTTTGGATCCAAAGTGAATAATTCCACCTCGAGCATGTGTCCCCTCATCTCGTCTTGTTTTCCAAAAAACCATTCCATGTTGGTCTAGGCTTCAATGGGGGTTTTACAAGAGGATATGTGAAATACGAATTCAGGAGAAATGAGACTGCAAATAGTTTCAAACATTTCATCCATTCGATTCAGATACTTAGATTTTCTTATGGCTTATGTGGGTTTGGTCTCTATGTCCATGTTTAACCTATATAAACCTCTACCTCGAAGATGCACTATCATCTTTTCCTTCCATGCAAATAAATTGTATGGTGTAAGAATGAATTCTTTTGGAAATTTCATTTTTCCCACTGTCTTCAATCTTCGGTACCTGCAAAAAGAATATGGTGTGTATTTTTCCAGCAATATGTCGGCTCTGATACCATGTAAATGTGGATGAACCTCCATAGATAAGATCTAGCTAGCAAATTACATACACAGTTTGCAGAGAAATGAGAGGAGAGAAACAAGAGAGTGAGAACAAATAATTTTCATTAACCAATTGAATTAATGATAATGTACACATGATATACTATGTATAACTAAACTAATGCACATTTGTGGAGAACCAATGCATCATAGTGGTGGTCTAGAATGATCTAGATGCACACCGGCAGTTACAGGAGTAAACTACCACCTAATCGCAGTTAACTAGTCTCTTAGTGTTCAGTTAACTGACTAAAACAGAGTGAAGTGAGAAGGAGATCAAGGAATCATGGGTAATGCGCTAGTCTGTTGATAATCCCAAGGACAATGCGCATTAGTTGGTGATGATCTCAATGTTGCATGGTGATGATCCCAATGTGGCTTCGAGACTCCACTCAAGTAAACAAATTGAACTGTGAATTGAAGAGAATATTCTCCTAAAAAGTAGGAAAAAGAATATTCTCCCTAAACTATAGGAGACTGAATAATGACTAATAAACATAGGGAAAACCTTAGGAAAAATAAATCCTAGGTGTGTGTGAAATATCTCCAACACCCTCCCTAAACATCACTACAGTAAAAATAAAGAATGGGTCTCGGCAATGAGGCCATGTTAGGTACCCAAATACAAAAGATACACTGAAATAAATCAGGAAAGAGGGAAAACCTCATGGGAAAAAACCCCCCTCAAAGTACAATGTATGTAAAAAGAAGAACTGACAGTTGTTAGGCAATTATGTCCTTCACTCCAAGATGATTGCGCAAAGAATGGAACTTTTGCTCAGTGAAGGTCTTGGTGAAGATGTTTGCAGTTTGTTCTGCTAAGGGACAGAACTGTAGGTCAATGATCCCCTCTTGTACTAAGTCTCAAATTTAGTGTATGTGGATCTCGATGTGCTTTGTCTGTTGCCTCTGAACTCGATCTCTGTAGAACTTCAGAGTGCTCTAGTTGTCACACCAGTTGACAATTGGCCAGTGAAACTGAATGCCCAACTCAGTGAGAAAATGTTGTAGCCACATACCTTGAATAGTTATGTTAACTAGCCCTATGTACTATGCCTTAGCTGAAGATAAAGCAATAGCAGCCTGCTTCTTGCTCGACCAACAAATAGGCCCAGAACCAATACTGAGTGAGTAATCAGATGTGGACTTGTGATCAATGTTATCGCTAGACCAGTCAGAATCAGTGAACCCGATGAGGTCCAATGTAGTGTTTCTTGCATAGTGAATCCCAAAGGTGATGGTGCCTTGTACGTATAAAAGGATACGCTTTGCAGCCTTCCAATGTAGCTCATGTGGCTCCTGCATGAACCTGGAGACTGCTCCAACTACATAGGAGAGGTTTGGTCTAGAGTGTGTGATATTCAACAAGCTCCCCACTAGTTGTTTGTATACTGTGTTTTACACAAGTGGAGTGTCTCTTCCATCCTCAAATCTTACTCCTAATAAGAAAGGAGTCAGGGAAGACTTGCAATCCGTCATGTGAAATATCTCAAGGAAATCTTGTGCATACTTGACCTGAGACAGTTTGATGTTTGATGCATCCTGACTAATCTCGAGTCCAAGGAAGAAATGTAGCGGACCCATGTCCATCATCAAGAACTTGTCATGCAGAATCATCTTGACTGCAGCAATCATTGAAGTCAAGCAACCAATGATCAGCAAATCATCAACATATAGAACTAGGAGTAGAAGTGAATCAGTCGTCCTGAGCATGTAAACATTTAGGTCTGACTTACAACGTACAAAGTTTTGTGGTAGCAGGTAGAAGTCCATCTTGGCATACCATGCCCTCGGGGCCTGCCTGAGGCCATAAAAAGACTTATTCAAACGACAGACCAAAGATGAATCCTGCACAAATACTTGGGGTTACTCCATATAGATCTCCTCAGGGAGATCACCATGAAGAAATGCATTCTTCATGCCCATTTGATGGACTTCCCATCCCTTGGTTGTCGCAATGGCAAGTGTCAATCGTATGGAATCCATCTTCGCTACTCGAGCGAAGGTCTCATCATAGTCAATGTCGTGCACCTATTGAAAGCCTTTGGCAACTAGCCTGGATTTGTATCTGCTAACCTGTCCATCCGCTTCGCTCTTGGTTATGTAGACCCATATGCACCTGACAAGTTTCCTTCCTAAAGGAAGGGGAACCAAATCCCAAGTCTGGTTCTCGAGGAGGGAGTTGTACTCCTCCTGCATGGAAGATTCCCAAAATGGATTTCCAACAGCGTCGCCATAGGACTGTGGATCTGAAGACTGAACCAAGAAAAGATGCTTGGGTGGCATCGGTTCAATGGTAGTGAGTGCAAGAGGAGGCTCCTGAAAATCAGATCGATTCCTCCTAGTATCAACTGGATACCCAACAAGATCTCCTGCATCTTGAACAGAAATCTTAGCCCACTTGGGCCTCCGCTCTGGCTCTGGATCTGCATCTGCATGCACTGACTCTGCATCTGACTATACCAACTCGGTATCTGAATCATCTTAATCCTTTGAATCAGAACTCTCATCTGAATAAGAGTCAGCATAAGTGTGCTCATCATCTCTGACAAGTGGATAAACAAAAGTGTATGCATGTGGTTGTTGAGGTACATGTGAGATACTTTCCTCAAATTGGACACTATGCTCAATGATGAGTCGGTCTGAGGAGATATCAATGATTTTGTATCCCCTCACACCATCGGGGTATCCAAAAAAGATACATTGTGTGCTATGTGGATCAAGTTCCTTCCTCTTCTCAGAGGGAATCCTATCCCATGCATGAGAACCGAATATACGAAAGTGGGTCACTTCTAGTTTGAGGTCGCTCCAAGCCTCATAGGGGGTCTTATCTTTGAAAGATCTATGGGGAGATCTGTTATGAATGTAGGATGCACAATTAAGTGCTTCAGCCCATAATCTATGTGGAAGTGACTTTGCATGTAGCATGCAAGATGCCATCTCTTTTAGAGATCTATTTTTTTCGCTCAGTAACTATGTTTTGTTGTGTAGTATGAGGAACCGTGTGTTGCAATTGAATCCTAGCCTCAAGACAAAGATTTTGCATCTCATGGTTGACATACTCCCCCGCCATTATCTGTTCGAAGGTCTTGATCTTCTTTCCTGACTATGTTTCAACAAGGGCTTTGAAATCTTTGAGGTGTTGAAAGACCCCTAATTTTTTCCTGAGAAAGAAAGTCCATTTGAAGCATGAGAAATCATCAACAAAAATGAACATGTAACTTGCTTTACTGATTGATGGATGCAGAAAATGGCCCATTAGATCACTATGGATCAAATCTAAAGGAAAAGAGGCCTTCTAAGTCTTTCCTTTGTCGAATTTCTCTTGAGGGTGTTTTCTAAGAAAACATCCCTCACAAATTCCTTTGGAGAAGTGAATATCATGTATACCATCAAACATTCCCTACTTGCTAAGTTGTTGCATATATCTAAAATTTAAATGCCCAAACCTTTTGTGCCATATCCTATTGCTTTCATCAGCATGGGTAAGCAGTAATGCAAAATCTGGTTCAATAAATTTAGAAAATATGTAGAGTCTGGATTGATGATTTACCTCACCGGAAGCAACCTTGGAATTGTTTTGCATATCATAAATATCCACAGGATCAGGTGTGAAGATTGACAGAAAGTTTGTCATCTAATACACAGAGAGAAGATTGATAGAAAGTTTATCATCTGATACATGGAGAGAAGATTGAACGAAAATTTGGGAACGTGTAGCACATTCACGAAGCTTTTGTTTGTGAGTTCAATTCTTCCTTTGTTGGTGACCTCGACCTGAGAGTTGTCCCCCATCCAAATATAAGGACCTTTACATGTGTCCAATGAAGAGTAGACTTCTTTTGTGGTTTCCATGTGGTGTGATGCTCCTGAATCTACAATCCAAGCATTGGGAGGGGAGTTGATGGCAATCGAAGCATGGCTATAATTACCTTTCTTGGGATTTTGACCTTATGGCTTCTTCTTGCCACCCTCGGGGATGTGATCTCCAAGGTTGTTTTGTTAAAGTATTAGGGACATTTGATCTATATGTTTTTGCATACATGCGGATTTTGGATAGAATCCTTTATGGCAGTAAATGCATTTCTCCCATTGTCTTCCCTTTCCTCCTTTGAATCCGGAGGGCATCGATGAAGACTCTTCCTTCTTTGGATTTGCATGTGCTTTCATTTTGTCTTTGTATTTAGATTTCTGATTTGGATGATTTCTACCATCTTGTACAGCAAGTGCATGTGCCTTTGGGCCATTGATTTTTCCCATGTTGATAAGTTTGTTCTGCTCTTGTGTTAGAGATTCAATAAAGAATTCAAGAGAGGGCATCTTCCAAGTGGCTCTAGAGGCGAGCCTAACTGAATGAAATGTGGATACAAACATTGAGTATTCCGGACCAAGTTTGGAGAGAATGGTAAGAACCATTTATTTCTCCTCCTTATATTTATCAACCTCGCAAGCCTTAAGTTGCAACAGCAAATCCTTATATTTGGTAAAGAAATATTGGAAATTGTCGAAGGTTTTTGGATCCAAAGTGAGCAATTCCACCTCGAGCATGTGTCCCCTCATCTCAACTTGTTTGCCAAAAATCCCTTCCATGGTGGCCCAGGCTTCATTAGGGGTTTTACAGGAGGATATGTGAAAGAGGAGTTCAAGAGAAATGAGACTGTAAATAGTTCCAAACGCTTCATCCATTCGATTAAGATACTTTGATTTTTCTATGGCTGATGTGGGTTTGGTCTCTGTGTCCATGGTTAACCTATATAATCCTCTACCTCGAAGATGCACTATCAAATTTTCCTTCCATGCAAAGAAATTGTACGATGTAAAAATGAATTCTTTTGGAAATTCCATTTTTCTTGTTGTCTTCAATCTTTGGTACCTCCAAAAAGAATCTGGTGTCTTTTTTCTAGAAATCTGTCGGCTTTGATACCATGTAAATGTGGATGAACCTGCACAGATAAGATCTAGGTAGAAAATTACATACACAATTTGTAGAGAAATGAGAGAAGAGAGAAACAAGAGAGTGAGAACGAAGAATTTTCATTTAACCAAATGAATGAATGATAATTTACATATGATATACTCTATATAACTCAACTAATGTGCACTAGAAGATAACCAATGCGCCATAGTGGTGGTCTAGAGTGATCCAGACACACACCGGCAATTACAGGAGTAAACTGCCACCTAGTCTCAATTAACTAGTCTCTTAATCTTCAGTTAACTGACTGAAACATAGTGAAGTGAAGAGGAGGTCAGGGAATCATGGGTAATGTGCTAGTTTGGTGATAATCCCAAATAAAATGTGCATTCGTTGGTGATGATCCCAATGCTACATGGTGATGATCCCAATGTGGCATCTAGACTCCACTCAACTGATCAAATTGGAGTGTGAACTGAAGAGAATATTCTCCTAGAATGTAGGAAAAGGAATACTCTCCCTAAACTATAGGAGACTGAATAATGACTAATAAACATAGGGAAAATCTTAGGTGTGTGTGAAGTATCTCCAACAGGATTCATGTACTTGTATTCAACCACATCTACTTACATTGGGATCCATGCCATTTTTCTTGGGATCTAAGTCACTGCACTGAAATCTGTGACAACGGATGCCACGTCATCATTTGTACATTTGTCAACATATGGAGAATGCATGAGCTACTTGGAGGTGTATCTACTTGGCACCTGTAAACATTTCTCCTAAACATGCTTTCTCTCTCCTAAGACTCACATGTGTGGTTTCTAGATCCTTCTAAAAGGGCACTCTTCATTATTCTTTGTCTATTCACATGTCTGCATGATTTATTCCACGTTTATTGTGGTTAGTTAGAAGTGGCTTTGCTCTTGGGCCTCCTTTGACTCCATAGGTGTTCTAGAGAGGTTATTTACACACTTTCAGGAGGGAACTCCTATGATTGAGGCTTTGTTGTAACTATGGGTGCTATTTTTCTTGGTTTCACTTGGGAACATGGTATTGGGCTCGTGGTTTCATTTCAGCACATTGTATTATTCTATCTCGTGGTATTCATTGTGGTTTTAGGGGAGCGCCTTATCTACATAAGGAGGGCACCTCCCTCATTTTTAATGGTTAGAAATAGACTAGAAGACTTATTTGTTCATTATTTGGTGTGAAATCTTGTGTATCTTCTTGAGTAAATTGACTTAAGTTTATCAAAGAAGGGTTTGATGATGCATGTGTTCATTGAGGAATGAACTAATGCAAAGAAAGCAATGCAAATGAGGTAAGAAATATTTCATATGTCATTTCTTTGTTAAGTTTTAGGCTTAGATCTAATGTATTGGGAATGCATATCTTAGGGTTTTGTTTCCTTAAGTTATGGTAGTTTTAAAGTTTGTAATACTTAGGTTGATTCATTTTGGATTAACCTCCCTATGACACTTATAAGGTTCAAATTTCTTAATTTGACGCTCAATGTACAGAGATGTTTAGGGACTTAAGCACCAAAGGTAAGAAGGAAATTACTCAAAAAGTAGTCTATACTCCATTGCCCAATGTTGGCTCTAGGTTTTTACTTTCTTTCTTGCCATCTCATTTATGTTTCCTCTTTAATATTTTGTTTTTCAAGCAACCTAGGGTTTATAAATATATATTTTCAGATTTAAGTTGTTTCATCCAACTTTTGTATGAGCTAATGCTTCATACAGCCTAAGTGGGCCTAATGGTTAAGAACATGTGTTTCCTCAACTGAAGATAGAGAAATAGCAGCATGCTTCTTGCTTGACCAACAGATAGGCCCGGAACCAAGATTGAGTGAGTAACCAGATGTGGACTTGTGATCAATGTTATCACCAGCCCAGTCAGAATCAGTGAACCCGATGAGGTCCAATGTAGAGTCTGTTGCATAGTGAATCCCTAAGGTGATGGTGCCCTGTACATATCAAAGGATGCGCTTTGCATCATTCCAATGTAGCTCATGCGGCTCCTGCATGAACCTAGAGACTGCTCCAACTGCATAGGAGAGGTTTGGTCTGGAGTGTGTGAGATACAACAAGCTCCCCACTAGTTGTTTGTATATTGTGTTGTCCGCAAGTGGAGTGTCCCTGCCATCCTCAACTCTGACTCTTGAGAGGAAAAGAGTCAAGGCAGACTTGTAGTCTGTCATGTGAAATCTCTCAAGGAAATCTCATGCATACTTGGCCTGAGATAGTTTGATGCCTGATGCATCCTGACTAATCTCGAGTCCAAGGAAGAAATGTAGCGGGCCCATGTCCGTCATCAAGAACTTTTCATGCAGAATCCTCTTGACTACAGCAATCGTTGAAGTCAAGCAACGAGTGATCAGCAAATCATCAACATATAGAACTAGGAGTAGAAGTGAATTAGTCATCCTAAGCATGTAAACATTCGGGTCTGACTTACAACGTACAAAGCTCTATGACAGCAGGTAGGAGTCCATATTGGCATACCATGCCTTCGGGGCCTGCTTGAGGCCATAAAGAGACTTCTTCAGTCGACAGACCAAATATGAATCCTGCACAAATCCTTGAGGCTGCTCCATATAGATCTCCTCAGAGAGATCACCGTGAAGAAATGAATTCTTCATGTCCATCTGATGGAATTATCATCTCTTGGTTGTCGCAATGGCAAGTGTCAAACATATGGAATCCATATTCGCTACTCAGGTGAAGGTCTCATCATAGTCAATGTTGTGCACATGTTGAAAGCCTTTGGAAACTAGCATGGATTTGTATATGATAACCTTTCCATCTGTTGCACTCTTGGTTCTATAGACCCATCCGCACCTGACAAGTTTCCTTCCTAAAGGAAGGGGAACCAAATCCCAAGTCTGGTTCTCAAGGAGGGAGTTGTACTCCTCCTGCATGGCAGATTACCAAAAGGGATTTCTAGCAGCCTCGCCATAGGACTGTGGATCTGAAGACTGAACCAAGAAAGGATGCTTGGGTGGCACCAGTTCAATGGTAGTGAGTGCAAGAGGAGGCTCCTCGAAATCAGATCGAGTCCTCCTAGTATCAGCTGGATACCGAACAAGATCTCCTACATCCTGAACAGTAGTCTTAGCCCACTTGGGCCTCCGCTCTGACTCTGCATCTGCATCTACATGCATCGACTCTGCATCTGCATCTGCATGCACTGACTCGGTATCTGAATCATCTGAATCCTCTGAATCAGAACTCTCATCTAAAGAAGAGTCATCATGTGCTTTCTCATCATCTCTGATAGGTGGAAAAACAAAAGTGTATGCGTGTGGTTGTTGAGGTACATGGGAGATACTTTCCTCGAATTGGACACTATGCTCAAGGATGAGTCGGTCCGAGGAGAGATCAATGATTTTGTATCCCTTCACACCATTGGGGTATCCAAAAAATATACACTTTGTGCTCTGTGAATCAAGTGCCTTCCTCTTCTCAGAGGGAATTTTGGCCCATGCACGAGAACCGTATATACGAAAGTGGGTCACTTCCAGTTTGAGGTCGCTCCAAGCCTCATAGGGAGTCTTATCCTTAAAAGATTTATGGGAAGATATGTTTTGAATGTAGGTTGCACAATTAAGTGCTTCAGCCCATAATCTACGTGGAAGTGACTTTGCATGTGGCATGCAAGATGTCATCTCTTTTAGAGATCAATTTTTTTTCCACTCAGCGACTATGTTTTGTTGTGAAGTATTAGGAACCGTGTGTTGCAACTGAATCCTAGTCTCAAGACTAAGATTTTGTATCTCATGGTTGACATACTCCCCCCCATTATCTATTCAGGGGGCTTTGATCTTCTTTCCTGACTATGTTTCAACAAGGGATTTGAAATCTTTGAGGTGTTGAAAGACCTCTGATTTTTGCTTGAGAAAGAAAGTCCATTTGAAGCATTACAAATCATCAACAAAAATGAACACGTAACTTGCTTTACTAATTGATGGTTGCAGAAAATGGCCCATTAGATCACTATGGATGAGATTTAAAGGAAAAGAGGCATTATGAGTCTTTCCTTTGTCGAATTTCTCTTGTGGGTATTTTCCAAGAAAACATCCCTCACAAATTCCTTTGGAGAAGTGGATGTCATGTAGACCATCAACCATTCCCTACTTGCTAAGTTGTTGCATATATCTGAAGTTTAAATGCATGAACCTTTTGTTCCATATCCTACTACTTTCATTAACATGGGTAATATGCAGTAATGCAGAATCTGGTTCAATAAATTCAAAAAATGTGGAGTCTGGATTGATGATTTACCTCACCGATAGCAACCTTGGAATTGGTTTGCATGTCATAGATATCCACAGCATCAGGTGTGAATTTTGATAGAAATTTTGTCATTTGATACATAGAGAAATTATTGATAGAAAGTTTGACATCTAATACACGGAGAGAAGATTGACAGAAAGTTTGGGAACGTGTAGCACATTCTCGAAGCTTCTATTTGTGAGTTCAATTCTTCCTTTGTCGGTGACCTCGACCTGAGAGTTGTCCCCGATCCAAATATGAGGACCTTTACATGTGTCCAATGAAGAGTAGACTTCTTTTGTGGTTTCCATGTGGTGTGATGCTCCTGAATCTACAATCCAGGCATTGGGAGGGGAGTTGATGGGAATCAAAGCATGGCTAGAATTACCTTTCTTGAGATTTGATCTTCTAGCTTCTTCTTGGCACCATCGGGGATGTGATCTCCAAGGTTGTTTTGTTGAAGTATTTGGCCCATTAGATCTATCTGTTTTTGCATACATGTGGATTCTGGATGGAATCCTTTATGGCAGTAAATGCATTTCTCCCATTTTCTTCCCTTTCCTCCTTTGAATCCGGAGGGCATCGTTGAAGGGTTTTGAGTACTCTTCCTTCTTTGGATTTGCATGTGCTTTCATTTTGTCTTTTTCTTTATATTTTTGATTTGGATGATTGCTACCATCTTGTACAGAAAGTGCGTGTGCCTTTGGCCCTGTTATCCCTCACTTTTAGGGATAACTAGGAGATCATGTCTCGAGGCCCACAGGTCCTAGACATGGAGTACCGAGAGTCGGATCGACTTTATCATGGCCCTGGAGGGCCCATCTTTTCTCCCTTTCAGTGCCTCTACTTTGTGAGCAGCAGCAGCATTCATCACCATCAGCTTGGTCTTGTGTCATAGATGGTTCTTGCTCCACGAGGTAATGAGTCCGGATATCATGGTATGTGTCACTTTGATCTTCAAAACCTTTGAATATGTGCATTTAATTCCTTTTGTTTCTAACAAATGCTTGGATCTTACACTTGCTTGGTTGACCATGTCTGGGGGGATTGACAGGATGCCCTAGTAAGCATGTGTGTAGGTTATGGTTTTCCACTGGGGGATTTCTGAAAATCCATCGTCTGCTCCCATCATAGCACCACCTTTTCATCTTGCTTCCCGCTCACCTATCCCATTACACTTGTCCGGGAATTGAGTTGACCTATCATTTGAGGATTTTCACCTTCCCTAGTGAGAAGAAAGGGATAAAGGCCCAGAAGGTAAAATCGAGTTGGAAAAAGATAAAATCCCTAGAATAAAACCTCGAGATGCTTCTCCCGGGGATCCCTGAGAAAGCAATAAAGAGCTTCTCGGCAAGAAACAAGAGGGACCCATAAAATAATAAAACAAGGCCTAGTCCGAGGATAGGGGGTATCATCATGAGCCAACCTATTAGGTCCATGTGTACCTAGCAGTATGACATTACCACCAGCTGGTTACCACGCCAGGGTAGTGACCCTTGGTTCCATGGCCAAGGGAAAGGGGGTCTCATCACGAGCCAGCCTTCTCATTTCTGTGAAAGTAATTGTGGGTAACACTGTCACCACTAGTCACCATGCCAGGGCAGTGTCCCTTGATTAGCCTCTTGAAGAAAAATCAATAAAGAATAAAAGGCATGAATGGAATTGGAAAAAATTGCATCCAGGACAGGTGCAGCTCGCCTTCTACAAAGGCACCCACAGGTAAAGCTTTGCACCCTCTGCTCTCATGTGCACTCACTTTCCTAGACATCCCTTACCCACATCACCCACTTGCATGACTCAGATGAGGTCTCTTCTAGAAACTTTCCTCTTTCAGTGGACATTATCCCAATAGGACGCCCTGTCACTTTCTCCAAACTTGTATTGCAGGCTTGTATAATGTCTTTGAGCTTTTAACTGGGATAATAGAGGGTTTGTGCACATGTTTAATAATATTGATGATGAGATGTGATTGACATTGCTATGATCCCTATGACTTATGAGCCCATGGAGGGCGTAGCTGTTGATGTGAAGGATCATGCCTGATGGACAGGTACCATATTGGACCGATACACATGGGGAGATGATCAGTTCAGACCCCCATGGGGCTGAAGAGCCCACCAGATGGATGTTGAGACCCCATCAGGGGGCAACAATAGGACAGAGATGGTCAGAGGCTTTTAACTGGAGAAGAGGAGGACGTTCCACCAAAGGCACCCTAGCAGAGCTTGACCTAGGGGGGTTGTGCCTCCTCCATTGGAACATTGACCCTGGAAGGCCCAGGATGTCACCCATGATGATCATGACATCATCCAGCCTTGTGGACGTCTTGGGAGGTAGATTTGACAGTGTTGGCACGTGTGGCAAGTTGGAGAAGCCCAAGAAGGGCTAACATTTTGCTCCAGGATGTTGCATTTTCCCTAGAAGGGGCTAACGTCACCCTAAAAGGGGCATGACGTCTCTCTTTAGCTTTATTAGAGTTTAATTTTAAACATTTAATGTAAAACAATATGGTTTTTAGTATTTTGGCCTGTCAGCCTTTTGATGACCTAAAAATGAAATTAGGTCATGGTACAGTATAAATTGAGGGTTTTTACTCTCATTTTTCCATCATCTCTCACTCACTCATTAGTGAGGTCTGAAATTTGCGCTACACTTGAGGTTATTGGCTAAAATTGTGAGGTGCACTTGTTGAAGGAAGGCATTTTTGGATTTCTATTGGCATTTCTCTTGATGGAAGGTGTTACAACTAGGGTTCTTGGTGAAATGTAAGTAAATTTCTACAAAACTTCTTAAATGAATGGTTGTATTGTCATTTCTTGCATATATCGTTATAAATTTGTTGAATAAACCCTAGGTGACAAGCACACATTGTAGGTCCTTGTCTCATGTCCCCGTCAATATTTTCAGCCATTAGTTGAAGAGATAAAGAGCCTAGTTGTAGCTACACTCTTTTCCTCCACTTCTTTGCTAGTCGTTTTACTTTCTTGAGCTAAGAAGAAGAAGAAGCATCAAGGCCTAGTTCCCCTACACTTTGATGAGCCAATTTTCGAGGGTTTGCTGGTAAAGCCTTGCCATAGCAACATGTTACCTGCAAACCCTCTTGTCTTAGTCTTATGCCACTTTCTGAGCTAGTCGTTTTTTCCATTGACTTAAGGAAGGAGGAGAGAGCATTGAGGCCTAGTTCCCCTACACCAAAGTGAGCCTCTCTCCCCTAGGGTTTTGACTTTGATGCCTTTCCATAGCAATACTTCAAAGCTTGACCCTCTCGTCCTTAGTTTTACTATCTTCCTTGATCCTTCAGCTTCTGTGTCCTCCTTTTGACTCTATTTACCCTAGGAACGCACTGATCTAAAACCTAGCTTGTGAGTACTATGATCAAACAACTCTTAATACTTTGAACAAAACCCTAACTATTCTAACCCTAGATTAAGACTAACCTTGCTAATTTATTGTTGTCGTCATCTTTTGCTATAAACATCAATGTGCAGAGAACGTTTTTCTTTTAAGCAATTGAATGGTTATTTAAGGCATTACCTAATGAAGTGTTAATTAGTTACATTAAATGCCATACTCTTTCAACATTTATTGAAGAAGTGATATTGTACATCGTTGCTACTATATAAACATTGACTTCGTCAATATTTATTTCTCAATTGCTTATACATGTCAGATAGTCATTGATTACATGGAGTACTAACCAAGTGAGTAAGCTTGCATATATATGTTTCTTGTTGCTTTGTCTCGGGCAGGTGCATCTCTATTTTTGGTTATACTTTTCTTTATTGGTTGTTATCCGAACTATCTTCTCGATGGTGACTTATGAGGGGGGAATTTACCTTTTGTCTTACAACCCTTTTCCTTATCAAAACCCCAGGTCACTAGGGACGTCTCCCCTGGGCCTTACCTCCCTAAACAAAAAGAACCTTCCCATCGAGGTGACATTGGGTGGGATTGGTTCAATTACGCCAATTTGCCTCTTCATATCTAGCTTTTGTCCTCACTGCAAACTGCGCGGTAATAGGGCCATTGATTTTTCCCATGTTGATAAGTTTGTTTTGCTCTTGTGTTAGAGATTCAATAAAGACTTCAAGAGAGGGCATCTTCCAAGTGGCTCCAGAGGCGAGCCTAACTGAATGAAATGTGGATACAAACACTGATTATTTTGGACCAAGTTTGGAGAGACTGGCAAGAACCATTTATTTCTCTTCCTTAGATTTATCAACCCCGCAAGCCTTGAGTTGCAACAGCAAATCCTTATATTTGGTAAAGAAATATTGGAGATTGTCGAAGGTTTTTGGATCCAAAGTGAGCAATTCCACCTCGAGCAAGGGTCCCCTCATCTCATCTTGTTTGTCAAAAATCCCTTCCATGGTGGTCCAGGCTTCATTGGGGGTTTTACAGGAGGATATGTGAAAGAGGATTTCAAGTGAAATGAGGCTACAAATAGTTCCAAACGCTTCATCCATTCGGTTCAGATACTTGGATTTTTCTATCGCTGATGTGGGTTCGGTCTCTGTGTCCATGGTTAACCTATATAATCCTATGCCTCGAAAATGCACTATCATCTTTTCCTTCCATGCAAAGAAATTGTACGATGTAAGAATGAATTCTTTTGGAAATTCCATTTTTCTCGTTGTCTTCAATCTTCGGTACCTCCAAAAAGAATCTGGTGTCTTTTTTCTAGCAATCTGTCGGATTTGATACTATGTAAATGTGGATGAACCTACACAGATAAGATCTAGCTAGCAAATTACATACACAATTTGTGGAGAAATGAGAGAAGAGAGAAACAAAAGAGAGAGAACAAAGAATTTTCATTAACCAAATGAATGAATGATAATTTACACATGATATACTCTATATAAATCAACTAATGTGCACTATAAGAGAACCAATGCGCCATAGTGGTGGTCTAGAGTGATCTGGAAACACATCGGCAGTTACAGGAGTAAAATGCCACCTAGTCTCAGTTAACTAGTCTCTCAATCTTCAGTTAACTGACTGAAACAAATTAAAGTGAAGAGGAGATCAGGGAATTATGGGTAATGCGCTAGTCTGGTGATAATCCCAAGGACAATGTGCATTAGCTGGTGATGATCCCAATGCTACATGGTGATGATCCCAATGTGGCATCTAGACTCCACTCAACTGATCAAATTGAGGTGTGAATTGAAGAAAATATTCTCCTATAATGTAGGAAAAAGAATATTCTCCCTAAACTATAAGAGACTGAATAATGACTAATAAACATAAGGAAAACCTTAGGAAAAAGAAATCTTAGGTGTGTGTGAAGTATTTCCAACAGGATCCATGTACCTGTATTCAACCATATCTACTTACAATGGGATCCATGCCATTTTTCTTGGGAACTAAGTCACTGCACTGAGATATGTGACAACGGATGGCACATCATCATTTGTATATTTGTCAACGTATGGAGAATGCATGAGCTACTTGGAGGTGTATCTACTTGGCACGAGTGTAAACATTTCTCCTAAACACACTTTCTCTCTCCTAAGACTCGCATGTGTGGTTTCTAAATCCTTCTAAAAGGGCACTCTTCATTATTCTTTGTCTATTAACATGTCTGCATGATTTATTCCCCGTTTATTGGGGTTAGTTAGGGGTGGCTTTTCTCTTGGGACTCCTTTGACTCCACAGGTGTTCTAGAGAGGTTATTTACACACTTTGAGGAGGGCATTCCTATGATTGAGGGTTTGTTGTAACTACAAGTGCTATTTTTCCTGGTTTCACTTGGGAACATGGTATTGGGCTCATGGTATTCATTGTGGTTTTAGGGGAGCGCCTTATCTATATGAGGGCACCTCCCTCATTTATAATGGTTAGAAATAGACTAGAATGGTAAGAACGATTTATTTCTCCTCCTTATATTTATCAACCCCGCAAGCCTTGAGTTGCAACAGCAAATCCTTATATTTGGTAAAGAAATATTGGAGATTGTTGAAGGTTTTTGGATCCAAAGTGAGCAATTCCACCTCGAGCATGTGTCCCCTCATCTCATCTTGTTTGCGAAAAATCCCTTCCATGGTGGTCCAGGCTTCATTGGGGGTTTTACAGGAGGATATGTGAAAGAGGAGTTCAAGAGAAATGAGACTGCAAATAGTTCCAAACGCTTCATCCATTCGATCCAGATACTTGGATTTTTCTATGGCTGATGTGTGTTCGGTCTCTGTGTCCATGGTTAACCTATGTAATCCTTTGCCTTGAAGATGCACTATCATATTTTCCTTCCATGCAAAAAAATTGTGCGATGTAAGAATGAATTCTTTTGGAAATTCCATTTTTCTCATTGTCTTCAATCTTCGATACCTCCAAAAAGAATTTGGTGTCTTTTTTCTAGCAATCTGTCGGCTTTGATACCATGTAAATGTGGATGAACCTACACAGATAAGATCTAGCTAGCAAATTACATACACAATTTGCAGAGAAATAAGAGAAGAGAGAAACAAGAGAGTGAGAACAAAGAATTTTCATTAACCAAATGAATGAATGATAATTTACACATGATATACTCTGTGTAACTCAACTAATGTGCACTATAAGAGAACCAATGCGCCATAGTGGTGGTCTAGAGTGATTTGGACACACACCGACAGTTACGGGAGTAAACTGCCACCTAGTCTCAGTTAACTAGTCTATCAATCTTCAGTTAACTCACTGAAACAGAGTGAAGTGAAGAGGAGATCAGGGAATCATGGGTAATGTGCTAGTCTGGTGATAATCCCAAGGACAATGTGCATTCGCTGGTGATGATCCCAACGCTACATGGTGATGATCCCAATGTGGCATCTAGCTCCACTCAAATGATCAAACTAAAGTGTGAACTGAAGAGAATATTCTCCTAGAATGTAGGAAAAGGAATATTCTCCCTAAACTATATGAGACTGAATAATGACTAATAAACATAGGGAAAACCTTAGGAAAAAAAATCTTAGGCGTGTGTAAAGTATCTCCAATAGGATCCATGTACCTATATCCAACCATATCTACTTACATTGGGATCCATGCCATTTTTCTTGGGATCTAAGTCACTGCACTGAGATCTGTGACAATGGATGCCACGTCATCATTTGTACATTTGTCAACATATGGAGAATGCATGTGCTACTTGGAGGTGTATCTACTTGCCACGAGTGTAAACATTTCTCCTAAACACACTTCCTCTCTCCTAAGACTCACATGTGTGGTTTCTAGATCCTTCTAAAAGGGCACTCTTCATTATTCTGTGTCTATTCACATGTATCCATGATTTATTCCTCGTTTATTGGGGTTATGACGCAGTACGCACTCCTCGGAGCATGCCCGCTCACACAGGATCTTCTTTTCCTCTCGGCCCGAAGAACTCCAAGGTTCCTCTATTTCCCTATCGGGAAATCTGCGACCCACAGATTCTCTCTTCACGCGATCCCCCCTTTCTTTAACTTATCAGGGAATACGAACTCGCGAATTTTCGAGCTTAACGGTTGATCACTGGGCTCTCGAATCCCCGAGACCCGATCCCTTAGTCAACGCTTACCTCTTCCCGTATCTATCGAAACTTCTCTTATCACGGTTTTGCTACTCGCGATTCCATGCACTTTGATTTGCCGACTCCCGATACCCGATGCAACGAAACTCCGATGCACATGTGGGTTGTCTCTTCAACTCCTTGTTACCTCTATCGGGATTTCGGAATTAGCGGGATCGCGAATCCGGATGTCGATGGACTCGAAACTTTCCTTTTCCCGATCCCCGATACGGTGCCACCTATTCTCCACTAACTCCTGCTGTGGCCCACCCAACTCTCCCGTCGGGATATCGCGTTTCGCGATTCCAAGCGGCAAGTGTTTCCTGTCCTCAGAAACCCCGATTTTACAAACCCCGACTTCCCGGGATCTCCTGACACGTGTCCCACGCGATGGACGGTTCTGAGCCTATCGGGATATCGCGTTTCGCGATATCGCAACTCCTAATGCAATGAGTTGGAGTTTCAACTCGCGAACCCCCGATAACCGATGTCACGTGTAGATCCGACGGTCCTTGTGACTCAGGATCGACGGCTCTGCTTTCTCCCTGAACTTCGAACCTCTTCCACACTTACACTGTAACCTCCCTGCACTTCCGTGAGATCCAACGGTCCATGGAACTTCGCAAAACCTCCTCAAGGGATTTCGACCGTCCACTCTCCCTTTTGGGAATCCACGAAATGAAGAAGTGTCTCCCCACGGGACTCGTTCACTCGCTCGCCAACCTGTGATGCTTCCTTCGGACTTCCAATAGCAGCTTCTCTACACTTACCCTTCAGTGAATTCGAAGGCCTACTCCTCCTGAGCTTGTTCTCGACTTCTCAAGTCCTTCTGAGAACTCCTTGCGCGCACTCCTTGCGGCAACCCTTCAACCTCGACCGAGTATTGAAGTTCTCTCTCTCTCTCAACTCTGCGCACTTCTGCAGCAGCAGTCTTTTAACCCTTCACTCAGGTTCGCAACCCTGAGACTTTCCCTTGGCCTACGCACTCCTTGCACGACTCCTGTGCCCAACTGCATCTATTGGATGAATGAGAACAAAATCTATCTCTAACTGAACCCTTCTGTCAACGCACTCCTTGCAGACAATTCGACTGCACTCCTTGCAGGAATCCCTGGCTCAATTAGAGAAACAATTGAAACTCATCCTTGCACCCACTCAGACTTCAATTCAACCATGAAATCACATACACAACATATAATAGTAAATGGATGACAGGAAATAAACATTCATGAGCATATCAACATCAACACACAGAGAATCAACACAAACCATGAATTTGAATCAGAGTTCTTCTATTAATTCAAATGTCTGTACATGGGTGTTCTTCATACAGTTCTCTGCATGCTCTTCTGCTCTTCCTGAATTGATAATCCTACCATGATACAATGAGGGTGTCTATATCCGTTTTCCCTCTTGGACTCTAAGCTATCAAATCTAAAATTAAAATCCTATCTACCAGCATTAACTACATTAAATGTCGACTATCTACCTAAGGACGAGAGTTATCCGCTCAAGGTCCATTACAATATACAAAGGTGCCTCTTCTTAAATGAGTCATTTAAGATTTGCGCAACAGTTCCAAGGCATTTTCAAAATTTGTGCTGGCTTGTCCAGCTGTCTTCCGCTCCACGTTGGCTCGCTTGATGGTGCTGGCGATGCTCCTGCATCATACTCCTCAGCTTGAAAACTTTCATGGGCTTCTGTCCATGAGCTCCTGCACGGTCTATCCATGCTTCTGTATTTCTGCGTCAGTCTCCCAGCTGGCATCTTCCACTGGGTGATTCTTCCACTTGACCAGATACTCGAAGTATGCTTTTCTCCTGGTCTTCTTGCTTACTCTCTTGTCCAGTATGCATTCCATCTGCGGCTTCTCTGCAACTGGCAGTTGTTTCACCCACTGGATCATTGGCTGCTATGTTCCAGTCTCTGCTTCTCCAGCCCTATATGGGTATAAATCTGCGATATTGAACATCGGAGATATTCCGATGCCATCCGGCAACTCAATCTCATAAGCATTCTCTCCGAATTTTCTCAAGACCTTACATGGCCCGATTTTCTTCATTTTCAACTTATTGTATGTTCCCCTTGGGAACCTTTCTTTCCTCAAATGTGCCAGAACCAGATCACCAACTTCAAACTGAAGTTGTCTCCGATGCTGATCTGCTCTGCGCTTGTACTCCTAGCTTGATTTCAACAGTCGCTCCTTCACCCTGCTGTGAAGTTCCTTCATCGCCTCAGCGAACTCTTCTGCACTAGCGCTGCTAGTAGCAGTATGTTCTGAATCCCTTAATTCAGAAAATCCCCTCGACTGCATCCCATAGACAACCTGAAATGGACTTCGGCCTGTGCTCCTGTTCACTGAGTCGTTGTATGCGAACTCTGCCTGTGGCAATATGCTATCCCAACTGCTATGGTGCTCTATCTCCAAGCTCCTCAACAAGTCTCCCAGACTTCTGTTGACCACTTATGTTTGTCCATCTGTCTGCGGATGATAAGCAGAACTAAACGCTAAGTTAGTTCCTAGCTTCTTCCATAAGGTCCTCCAAAAATGCCTTATGAATTTCGTGTCTCTGTCCGAAACTATACTTTTCGGAAATCCATGAAGTCGAATGACCTCCTTGAAGAATAGATTTGCGATATGAGTCGCATCACTGGTTTTCTGGCATGGAATAAAATGTGCCATCTTTGAAAACCTGTCCACGACCACAAATATTGAATCAAATCCTCTTTGTGTCCTTGGCAATCCCAATACGAAATCCATGCTAATCGCCTCCCATGGCCTCTCTGGTATGGGCAATGGCTGATAAAAACCTGCATTCTGCTTCCTCCCCTTCGAATGCTGGCAAATTCTGCACCTGTCAATGAATCTCTTGACATCTGCTCGCATCCCTGGCCAAAAGTATGACTCATTCAGCTTCGTGAATGTCTTGTCATGGCCGAAATGTCCTGCCAAGCCACCACTGTGTTTCTCCTTCAACAGGTTCTCCCTCATGGAGCAATTCGGAATACACAGTTGATTGCTTCTGAACAACAATCCATCTTGGATCATATAATCTATCCAAGGAATCCGATCTCTAAGAACTAGATTCTCAGCTACTTCATACGCCTCTGCAAAATCTGCATCTCCTGCGTACATGTCCCTGAGATTTTCAAAACCCAATGTTTTGACTTGGAACTCCTGCAACAACAAACACTTTCTGCTCAAAGCATCAGCCACTTTGTTAGCAGTACCTGAAATATGTTTAATCACAAATATGAAATTCTGCATATACTCTACCCATTTTGCATGTTTCTGATTCAACTTCTCCTGTTGAGTCGCAAACTGTAATGCGTGGTTATCACTATATAAAACAAATTCTTTCCGGATCAAGTAATGCCTCCACTTCTTCAATGTCCGTATGATAGCATAGAATTCTTTATCATACGTGGAGTACTTCAGTTTCGCCTCATTGAGCTTCTCGTTGAAATATGCAACTGGTCTGTCTTCCTGACTCAAGACCGCTCCTATGGCAAACCCACTTGCGTCACATTTCACCTGAAATGTCTTCAGGAAATCCGGCAACACCAACATTGGTTGTTCCGTGATCTTCCGCTTCAATAGAATGAAGCTTTTCTCAACCTCTGTTGTCCAGTGAAAAGACTTATGCCGCTTCTTCACTGTATCCATCATCGCTGCGCTAATCCCACTGAAATTCCTAATGAACTTCCGGTAGAAACTAGCCAAACCATGAAAACTTCTCACCTCAAATATATTTCTCGGTGATGGCCAATTCTTGATCACTTCTACCTTATCCAGATCCATCCTCAACTCATTAGCCAAAATAACAAAACCCAAATAAATGAGCTATGTCTTCATAAATGAGCACTTCTTCATATTTATCAACATCTTCTCCTGTTGTAGCTTCCTCATCACAATGACCAAATGCTTCAGATGTTCAACCTCTGATTTACTGTAAATCAGTATGTCATCCAGATACACAATGACAAATTTCCCGATGAATTCCCTCAAGACTTCATTCATTAACCTCATAAAGGTACTCAGCGCGTTCGTCAATCCAAACGGCATGACTAGCCATTCGTACAAACCTTCATTTGTCTTGAAGGCTGTCTTCCACTCATCGCCTTCTCTCATGCGAATCTGGTGATATCCGCTTTTCAAATCAATCTTTGAAAAATATTTTTCCCCACTCAGGCAATCCATTAAATCATCCATTCTTGGCAATGGGAGCCTGTACCTGATGGTTATTTTATTGATCGCTCTTGAATCAGTACACATTCTCCGGCCTCCATCCTTCTTCAGACTGAGTACTGTTGGAACAGCACACGGACTCAAGCTTTCTCTGACCAATCCCTTGTCCAATAACTCCTGGACCTGCTTCTTGACCTCTTCATTTTCCTACGGCGTCAACCTGTACGCGGCTTTGTTCAGCAAACTAGCTCCCGGTATGAGATCAATATGATGACTCACACTCCTCATCGGTGGCAACGAATGAGGTAATTCGTCCACTGTGATGTCAACGAACTCTTCCAGCAGTTCCTGAATCTCATCTGGTAGATCATCCACTCTTGTGCTAGTTAGAACGATCCTCGGCTTTCTGACCACAAAGAACTGTGGATCTTCTTTCCTTTTTACTTCCGTAAGAAGCTCCTTCCCACTCATGAGAAGTACTATGTTGTTTACTTCCGGCTTCACCTCCTTATCCTTTATCGGAAGCAACATATGGGTTCTCCCATTCTTCTCTAAAGTATATGTGTTCATTCGCCCATCATGAACCACATTTCTGTCATATTGCCATGGTCTACCCAGCAATAAATGGCATACATCCATAGGAATGACATCACATAGTACTTTATCATTATACCCTCCTATTTTAAATTCAACCAAGCATTGTTTAGTAACAGTTACCTGGTGTCCTTTTTGTAGCCATGAAACTTTGTATGGACTCGACGGGTGATCAGTTGTCTCCAACTCTAGCTTCTCTACCATCTCGGTTGAAACGAGATTATCCGTGCTACCGCTGTCCACAATAACCTTGCATACCCTATCCTTGGTTTTGCAAGTTGTTCTGAAAAGTCTGGTCCTTTGAGCTGAGTCCTCCTCCTCCTTTCCGGGTGTTAAGAGAACTTTACACATCATCAGTGACCTTCCGCCTTCTGTGTCTTCGGCCTCAACATCTCGCTTCTGCGCTTCGGTGATGTGAGCTTCCCCAATGTCCTTTTTCTCTGGACACTCGTAAGACTTGTGCCCATTCTTTCCACATGTGAAGCATGTGATTACTCCACCTCTTCCTCTTCCTCTACCTCTAGTACGAGGAAAAGTGTTGTTGTCAGCATATCCTCCGCTCTGCTCTGTATGCTGCCCTCTCTGTTCAACATATGGTTGTCGCTGTGAGGTTCCACCTCTTTCAATTTTACCCTGAGGTTTCTTCCATTCCTCTTTGGGCTTCTGGTATTTATCCTGGGCAACTGCTTTGCCTTTGGGCTGACTTCTGCCTCGCCCTCGCTGACCTTGCTTACAGCTCAACTTCTCTTCTGCTTTCAAAGCCATCTGATAAGCATCCTCCACCGTCCTGATGGTAACCATGCTTAATTCATCCTGAATGCCGTATCTCAGACCATTCAGATATCTGGCAACTTTCTCATCATCGCTCTCCCAATGACCTGCTCTGATGTTCAGTCGATAGAATTCCTCAGTGTATTCTTTCATTGTCATCAGTTTCTGTCTCAGGTTCTGCATCCTCCTGAACAGAGTAATTTGATAGTCTCTCGGGATGAATTTCGCCTTCATCTTCGCAATCATTCGATCCCAACTCTTGATCTTCTGCTTGCCTTTGCAGCATCTATCAGCTTGTAGCTCGTCCCACCATAATGCTGCATGTCCTTTCAAGCACGTAACAGCATGCTTGACCTTCTTATCCTCTTCGACATCTTCATAATCGAAGTAGGTATCAAGAGCTCTAATCCAATCTAGCAGCTCCTCTGCATCCAGATTTCCTTCGTAAATTGGAATGTCCATCTTTGCCTTTGCACCCATCCTGGCAATAGCTTTAATTAAACGCTCATTGGCTGCATCTTCGGCTGCAACTTCCTCTTCGCGTTCAGCCTCAATTTCGCTCTCGGAATCACTAAGATCCCCGACACTAGCTGTGCGTCTTTGAGTTGTCTCCATGTCTTCGAGTCTTGCTCGGAGATCACGCATCTGCCTCTCCATTTCTGGATTGACTACCTGCCTGCCTCTTCTCCGCACCTCCCTGTCCTCTGGATCAGGTGACTGTCTTTCTCTCCTGGACGGCATGGTGAATTTTCCTTTCCCTCTGCTACAGAAAGCAAAGAGATATAACCTCGCTCTGATACCACTTGACGCAGTACACACTCCTCAGAGCACGCCGGCTCACACAGGATCTTCTTTTCCTCTCGGCCCGAAGAACTCCAAGGTTCCTCTATTTCCCTATCGGGAAATCTGTGACCCACAGATTCTCTCTTCACGCGATCCCCCCTTTCTTTAACTTATCGGGGAATCGAAACTCGCGACTTTGCGAGCTTAACGGTTGATCACTGGGCTCTCGAATCCCCGAGACCCAATGCCTTAGTCAACGTTGACCTCTTCTCGTATCTATCGGAACTTCTCTTATCGCGGTTTCGTTACTCGCGATTCCATGCACTTTGATTTGCCGACTCCCGACACTCGATGCAACGAAACTCCGATGCACGTGTGGGCTGTCTCTTCAACTCCTTGTTACCTCTATCGGGATTTCGGAATTCGCGGGATCGCGAATCTGGATGTCGATGGACTCGGAACTTTCCTTTTCCCGATCCCCATTACGGTGCCACCTGTTCTCCACTAACTCCTGCTGTGGCCCACCCAACTCTCCCGTCGGGATATCGCGTTTCGCGATTCCAAGCAGCAAGTGTTTCCTGTCCTCAGAAACCCCGATTTTACGAACCCCGACTTCCCGGGATCTCCTGACACGTGTCCCACACGATGGACGGTTCTGAGCCTATCGAGATATCGCGTTTCGCGATATCGCAACTCCTAATGCAATCCGTTGGAGTTTCAACTCGCGAACCCCCGATAATCGATGTCACATGTAGATCCGACGGTCCTTGTGACTCAGGATCGACGGCTCTGCTTTCTCCCTAAACTTCGAACCTCTTCCACACTTACACTGTAACCTCCCTGCACTTCCGTGAGATCCAACGATCCACGGAACTTCGCGAAACCTCCTCAAGGGATTTCGATCATCCACTCTCCCTTTTGGGAATCCACAAAATGAAGAAGTATCTCCCCACGGGACTCGTTCACTCGCTCGCCAACCTGTGACGCTTCCTTCGGACTTCCAATAGCAGCTTCTCTACGCTTACCCTTCAGTGAATTCGAAGGCCTACTCCTCCTGAGCTTGTTCTCGACTTCTCAAGTCCTTCTAAGAACTCCTTGCGCGCACTCCTTGCGGCAACCCTTCAACCTCGACTGAGTATTGAAGTTCTCTCTCTCTCTCGACTCTGCGCACTTCTGCAGCAGCAGTCTTTTAACCCTTCACTCAGGTTTGCAACCCTGAGACTTTCCCTTGGTCTGCGCACTCCTTGCACGGCTCTTGTGCCCAACTGCACCTACTGGATGAATAAGAACAAAAGCTATCTCTAACTGAACCCTTCTGTCAACGCACTCCTCGCGGACAATTCAACTGCACTCCTTGCAGGAATCCCTAGCTCAATTAGAGAAACAATTGAAACTCATCTTTGCACCCGCTCAGACTTCAATTCAACCATGAAATCACATACACAGCATATAAAAGTAAATGGATGACAGGAAATAAACATTCATGAGCATATCAACATCAACACACAGAGAATCAACACAAACCATGAATTTGAATCAGAGTTCTTCTATTAATTCAAATGTCTGTACATGGGTGTTCTTCATACAGTTCTCTGCATGCTCTTCTGCTCTTCCTGAATTGATAATCCTACCATGATACAATGAGGGTGTCTATATCCGTTTTCCCTCTTGGACTCTAAGCTATCAAATCTAAAATTAAAATCCTATCTACCAGCATTAACTACATTAAATGCCGACTATCTACCTAAGGACGAGAGCTATCCGCTCAAGGTCCATTACAATATACAAAGGCGCCTCTTCTTAAATGAGTCATTTAAGATTTGCGCAACAGTTCCAAGGCATTTTCAAAATTTGTGCCGGCTTGTCCAGCTGTCTTCCGCTCCATGTTGGCTCGCTTGATGGTGTTGGCGATGCTCCTGCATAAGGTTAGTTAGGGGTGGCTTTGCTCTTGGGCCTTCTTCGACTCCACAAGTGTTCTAGAGAGGTTATTTACACACTTTCAGGAGGGCACTCCTATGATTGAGGCTTTGTTGTAACTACGGGTGCTATTTTTCCTGGTTTCACTTGGGAACATGGTATTGGGCTCATGCTTTCATTTCAGCACACATTGTATTATTCTAGCTCGTGGTATTCATTGTGGTTTTAGGGGAGCGCCTTATCTATATAAGGAGGGCACCTCCCTCATTTATAATGGTTACAAATAGACTAGAAGACTTATTTGTTCATTATTTGGTGTGAAATCTTGTCTATCTTCTTGAGTAAATTGACTTAAGGTTATCAAAGAAGGGTTTGATGATGCATGTGTTCATTGAGGAATGAACATGCAAAGCAAGCAATGCAAATGAGGTACGAAATATTTCATGTCATTTCTTTGTTAAGTTTTAGGCTTAGATCTAATGTATTGGGAATGGATATCTTAGGGTTTTGTTTCCTGAAGTTATGATAGTTTTAAAGTTTGTAATACTTAGGTTGATTCATTTTGGATTAACCTCCCTATGACACTTACCAGGTTCAGATTTCTTAGTTTGATGCTCAATGTACAGAGATGTTTAGGGACTTAAGCACCAAAGGTAATAAGGCTATTACTCAAAGAGTAGTCTATACTCCATAGTCCAATGGTGGCTCTAGGTTTTTACTTTCCTTTCTTGCCATCTCATTTATGTTTCTTCTTTAATCTTTTGTTTTTCAAGCAACCTAGGGTTTATAAATATATATTTTCAGATTTAAGTTGTTTCATCCAATTTTTGCATGAGCTAATGCTTCATACAGCCTAAGTGGGCCTGATGGTTAAGAACATGTGTTTCCTCTTAAGAGGTCACAAGTTCAAATCCAGAGGGGGGTAGGGTATGTATACCTTTACCAGTCAAATTGTTAGGCCGAGGGGGTCTCATACACCAATTTGGTACAGATCTAATGCTATAACCCTAAAGAAATAATTTGGTACAGATCTAATGCTATAACCCTAAAGAAATCATCTAACATACTTTTCAAATTTGGTTGATGGAATTATGACATGATGCATACTGCAAAAGGCTTAACAATTTTTCTGAGATTGGTTGAACACTAAGTGTTGTATGGTCAAATCTTATATGCCGAATACTCTTTTCTGACACATCTCTCAAAAGGCATTTTGATTATTTCAAGCTTTAATATGTTAAAGGAATTAAATCGATGGTATAGATGTGCAAACGACCTGATCTATTTTATCCCATTCGCTGGTGGGGTTTGATACATTTGGTGCGCTAAAATATTTTACACTGCATTTTTTGTTGACACACTTGCACCAAACAAATCTTTGGTAATTCACTGATTAACCTTGATGCTGCATTTTGGGAATTTATTGCTGAATGAGGGTTTAATCATTTTGATGACTGTTTAACCTTGATGGTCAAATGCCAAGCCTGCATTCTGATTTTTTTAGGGTTAAAGGGATGCCCTAAGATTCTTAACAAATCACTAAGATTGTGACATTGTTCTTGTTGGTTAATGACAGTAGTATGTATTAAACTTAATGTAATCTCATGTTTTAA
>JASDQU010014207.1:29879-45718 GCA_032191745.1 Picea mariana | reverse complement strand
ATTGTCCCTACAAAGGAAGAAGTTTTTTCTTTAGATGACATAGAGTTCGGGGTTAAGTGGCTTGCAAATGGGAAAACTAAGGACATTGAAGGCTACTACCAAGCTGAAATTTTTAAAATCGGAGGGCCAATCCTTATCCTTCACATACACAATCTCTTCAATTTAGTAGTCAAACAGGGCTTCCCTAAACCTTGGACGCAAAGCCTCATTGTTCCTATTTTTAAAAATGGGGATAGAAACATTCCCTCTAATTATAGGACCATTATGATTAGCCCGATTTTAGCCAAGCTTTATGGAATTATTTTGGAAAAGAAGATTAGCCTTTGGCTAGAAAGTCACGGTAAAAGAGCTAAAGGCCAGGCCATGTTTAAGAGATATCATTCAACTGTGGACCATCTTGTTACCTTTAGGATCATTGCAGAGGAGTTCCACAATACTAAAACCAATCTTTTTTGTTGTTTTGTTGACTTTAGAAAAGCTTTTGACATGGTTCCTATGAAAAACCTTAGGAATAGGTTGGAAGAGATAAAAGTGCCTCTCGAGTTGAGGGTTGCTGCAATAAGGATGTATGAGAACGTTATTGCTAAGTTTAGAAACACTGAGGGCTGGTCAAAAAAGATCAACTGCAATATCGGAAATATCGGAGTCGAACAAGGTTGTCCCTTGTCCCCTATCCTTTTTGGCATATAGGCGCAAATCCCCTTCCCTCCAAAGGGCTGCTTAACCTCCCGGCCTTGGATCGTTTGGATTCCTGAGTCAGAATGACTCCTTGGGTCCCTACGGGCACCCGAAACTATCTTACCCACACACACAGGCTCTTCTGCAAGTGACCATGACTATGATCGTGGGTCTACCACCTTCACGGTTCGGACTTAGGGGATATCTCGAATCCTCTCTTCACTCCTTCTTGAAGCGCTCAGCTCCGAGTCTCCGAACTTACGCACACATCTCCTCAGATTCGTCGGCCCCACAATAGTTCGGACTTCGTAACCCCGTGAAACTCTAGGCCTTTCACTCACAACCTCTAATCTCCCGCTTCCTGAATCCTTGGATCCCGTTGCCACATGCCCTCCTGTGATCAATGGTCGGGATTGAATCGCGACTTTAAACTTCGCGACCCGGTCTTCGTCAAGTTTCCAACTTGTCGAATTCCGAATAACCGAAATACTTCACGGTTTTCCTCCTTGCAACTTCACCAAATCTAACGGTCTGGGATCGTTCTTCCCCTTCTGAGAACGAATCTTGCCCATTGGCTTTTACGAGAAGTTCAAGGACTTCTTTCCTTGAAGATTTCCGTCGCTCTCCCTCCTGAGCTTTCCTTCTTCGTTTTTCCTTTGTTCCTTTGAGCAATTTCTTCGACACTTAGTCGAGAATCCGATCTGTGCACACCTTGCAACATATTTCTCCTCACACTTTGACTTTGGTGGATGACTTCGCACTCCTTGCGACTGTTCTCCAGCCGCTTCTATTTCTTGTGACTAAATCACGTTGTCCTTCCTGAGCTTTCGAGTCTGAAAACTCTGTCACGCACTTCTTGTGGAGGTCGATGCACTCCTTGCAGGTGTATGAGTTTCCACCATCTCTTCTGAGCTTTCGAGTCGAAACAGACTCGGTCACGCACTCCTTGCGGACACTATGCACACCTTGCACTCGCTCCACGAAAAGAAACGCTTGAAACTTATCTACTCTTCACACTGACTCATACAATTAACAAAGCAAATGCAGTGATGGATTCAATAACAAAAATAACAAAGAATTGAAGAATAATAAAAACTCTACCATTCATTCAGATAGATACACCCATACACACATTTGGGACAATATATCTCTGTTATATTCATCCAATTGAAACTTACATACATTCATACAACTTTCTCTGTATCTCCCAGTTCTTAGCTTACGATGGCAATCTACATACTAGGTTCAACAACAACCCTTACTGGGAAATAATACTAGGCTTTATACAAAGAGGAGCTCTTAGAGCATTCCCTCCAACTACTCTACGCTACCTTAAATGGAATTAAATGATATCAACTACTTAACGCCTATTACAATAAATATTGCGACAGACAGATAAGAGCGCAGGCTCCAAATCTGTACCGCGATCCGATCCATAAAACAAATACATTCCCCCATCATCTTCCGTGATGGCTCAGCCTTTAAACATTTAAAGACATTCATAGCTCAAAAAGTTTTGTCAGATACCTCATTAATACATTGATCAGTTTGAAATTCAAAATATTTCAAAATGTGTGCTAATGCGCCCAGCTGTCCTCCACGCTTGTGCTCTGCTGGCGATGCTCCTGCATCATACTCCCTTGGCTAAAAATTCATGGACTCCTGTCCATGAGCTCCTACACCGATTTTCCATGCTTCTAGATCTCTGTCTCATTAACCCAGCTGGCGTCTTCTACTGGTCGTCCTTTCCATTTCACCAAGTATTCAAAATACGTTTTCCTTCTGGTCTTCTTACCAATTATTTGATCTTATGATCTTTTGCATCTGCGGCTTCTCTGCTACATGCATCTATTTCTCCCACTGATTCTTCCTTTGATCTTCAGCTCCTTCGGTTCCATCTTCCCTGTAAAGATACAGGTCTGCAATGTTGAATATGGGTGATATACCCACATCTTCCGGCAACTTTAACTCATAAGCGTTCTCACCAAATCTCCTCGAGATTTTACATGGCCCTATCTTTTTCAATTTCAACGTATTATATGTTCCCCTCCAGAATCTTTCTTTCCTCAGATGTGCTAGAACTTGATCTCCGACTTCAAATTCAAGCTTCCTCCTATGTTGATCAACTCTGCACTTGTATTCGCAGTTGGTCTTCCTCAATTGCTCCTTGATTCGATTGTGAAGTTCCCGCATCTCCGTTTCAAAATCTTTAGCTCCCACGCTTCTAAACTCACTTTGCCTCAGAGCTCTTAATTCTGAAACTCCTCTTGGATTCATTCCATACACAATTTGAAATGGATTTTTCCCAGTGCTTTTGTTCATCAAGTCATTATATGCAAATTCGGTTTGTGCTAGAATCTGATCCCATTGACTATGGTGTTCAGTGACCAAACTCCTCAGCAAATTCCCTAGGCTTCTATTCACCACTTCGGTCTGTCCATCTGTCTGTGGATGATATGCATAATTAAAAGATAGCTCTGTCCCCAACTTTTTCCACAACGTTCTCCATAAATGACCAACAAATCTGGTATCCCTATCCGAAACTATACTCTTGGGAAATCCATGGAGTCTCACAACTTCTCTAAAAAACAAATTCGCAACATGTGTTGCATCACTGGTCTTCTGGCATGGGATAAAGTGTGCCATCTTTGAAAATTTGTCCACCACCACAAATATGGAATCACTTCCTCTTTGTGTCCTTGGCAATCCCAACACAAAATCCATGCTTATTGCATCCCATGGCCTCTCTAGAATAGGCAATGGCTGATACAATCCAGTGTTCTGTTTCTTCCCATTGGTGTACTGACAAATCTTACAGTTGTTCACAAATTTCTTCACCTCCGCTCTCATACCTGGTCGATAATATGAACTGACTATTTGGGCAAATGTTTTGTCATGACCGAAGTGTCCGGCTAGACCTCCGCTATGCTTTTCCTTCAACAAATTCTTCCTCATCGAGCATCTCGGTATGCATAACTGACATCCTTTGAACAACAACCCATCTTGAATCAGATATTTGACCCACTGGCTTCTGTCTTTGAGCATAGGATTCACACATGCTTCATATGCCTCTCCAAAATCTGGATCACTGCGGTACATTTCCTTAAGGTGATCAAACCCCAAGGTTTTGACCTGAAATTCCTGCAGAATCAAAATTCTCCTGCTTAATGCATCAACAAATTTGTTAGCATTTCCAGAAATATATTTAATGACAAAAGTGAAATTTTGCATAAACTTTATCCACTTAGCGTGTTTCTAGTTTAATTTCTCCTGTCTGGTTATGAATTGCAGAGCGTGATTATTACTATACAAAACAAACTCCTTCTGTACGAGATAATGTCTCCATTTCTTCAATGCTTGGATTATGGCATAGAACTCTTTGTCATATGTGGAGTACTTCTGTTTAGCTTCATTCAACTTCTCACTGAAATATGCAACGTGTCTATTGTCTAGGCTTAAGACCGCTCCAATTGCAACTCCACTTGCATCGCATCTTACCTGAAAAGTTTTTCCGAAATCTGGCAGGACCAGAATCGATCGTTCAATTATCTTCTCCTTTAGTATGTTGAAGCTTCTCTTGGCTTCTTCTGTCCATTTCAAAGACTTGTGTCTTTTCTTTACTGTATCCATCATCTGAGCACTAATCCCATTAAAATTTCCGATGAGCTTCCGATAAAAACTTGCTAACCCATGGAAGCTTCTTACCTCAAAGATATTCCTTGGTGACAACCATTCTTTGATCGCTTTCACCTTTTCAGGATCCATCTTCAACTCATTTGAAGAAATAACAAAACCCAAATATATGAGCTCTGTTTTTAAAAAAGAGGACTTTTTCAAATTGATTAACAACTTCTCTTGCTGTAGCCTCCTCATCACCAATGCTAAATGTCTCAAGTGTTCCCCCTTACTCTTGCTAAACACCAGTATATCATCTAGATACACAATCACGAACTTACCAATGAAATCCTTTAATACTTCATTCATCGGTCTCATAAAAGTTCTCGGGGCATTTGTTAAGCCAAATGACATAACAAGCCATTCATATAACCCCTCATTCGTCTTGAATGCTGTTTTCCACTCATCACCTTCTCTCATCCTGATATGGTGATACCCACTTTTCAAATCTATTTTTGAAAAATAGTTGGCTCCACTCAAGCAATCCATCAGGTCATCCATCCTCGGCAATGGGAATCTGTATCTGATGGTGATCTTATTTATGGCTCTCAAGTTCGTACACATTCTCCATTCTCCATCCTTCTTTGGACTTAGCACAGTTGGTACTGCACATGGACTCAAACTTTCTCTGACCAATCCTTTACCTATAACAGATCTTGAACATGTCTCTTCACTTCCTCATTCTCTTGAGGCATCAATTTGTACACTGCTTTGTTCGGCAGGCTCGGTCTTGGTATCAAGTCAATGTGGTGATTGATGCTCCTGATAGGTGGCAATGAGTTTGGCAACTCATCCACTACAATATCATCAAAGTTCTCTAGTAGCTCCTGAACTTCCTCAGGCAAATCTTCCAATGAAGTACTGGTAAGGATAACCCTCGGTTTCCTTACTACAACAAATTACATCACCTGTTCCTTCTTTACTTCATTCAGGAGTTCCTTCCCACTCATGAGAAGTATGCTTGCGCTGGCTTCCTCCTTCACCTTCTTTTCTTCAATTGGCAGCAACATGTCTGTCCTACCATTCTTCTCTAAGGTGTATGCGTTTCTCCTCCCGTCATGAATAACATTCCTATCATATTGCCAGGGTCTTCCCAACAAAACATGACAAACATCCATAGGAATTACGTCACATAGGATCTCATCCCTATATTCTCCTATTTTGAAATTAACCAGGGATTGTTGAGTAACTGTTACCTAATGACCTTTCTGCAACTACGAGACTTTATACGGTGTCAGATGTGCAGTCGTCTCCAACTCTAGTTTCTCCACCATCTCTGTGGATACTAAGTTGTTAGTGCTCCCACGGTCAATTATCACCTTGCAAACTCTGTCCTTTGTCATGTAAGCTGTCCTGAACAAATTGTTCCTTTGCACTAGCTTTTCAGCCTCTGGTTCTTGCTTCAAAACTTCATCATCAAGGACCTTCCATCCTCTGCACCTTCTATCTCAACATCTCGCTTCTGTGCTTCTGAGATGTGAGCTTCACCTCTTTTCTTTCTCTCGGGACAATCCCAAGACATATGTCCTGTCTTTTCGCAGGCATAACACCTTGCTTCTCCTCCTCTTCCTCTTCCTCTACCTCTAGGAGAAGAACTTCTACCCCCACTCTGCCTTCCGTGAGAACTTCCTTCTATTTCAGAGTGACTATGTGGTTTCTTTGCCTCGTCTCTAGGCTTCTGTGCCTTATCTTAGGCAACTCCTTTGCCTCTATTCGAGCTTCAGCCCCTGTTCTGTTGACTCTGCTTTCTAGCCAACTTCTCTTCTGCCTTTAGTGCCATCTGATACACGTCCTCTACTGTTCTTACTGTTGCCATACTGATTTCATCCTGGATATCATATCTCGGGCCATTAATGTATCTGACAACTTTCTTTTTGTCTCTTTCCCTTTGTCCAGCTCTAATGTTTAGTTTATAGAACTCCTCTGTGTACTCCTTCATAGTGAATCTTCTCTGTCTCAGGTTCTGCATCCTCCTGAACGGATTTATTTGGTAATCCTTGGGCATGAATTTCGCCTTCAACTTGGCTACCATTTGATCCCAACTCTTGATCTTTTGCTTGCCTTTACTCCTCCTATCGACTTGCAGTTCATCCCACCACATCGTTGCATGTCCTTTCAACATAGTGACAACATGCCTTACCTTTTTCTCCTCTTCGACTTCCTCATAGTCGAAATACTTATCCATTGCTCTAATCTAGTCAAGCAATTTTTTTGTATCTAAATTTCCCTCATACATTGGGATGTCAATCTTCGCTCTCGCATCCAATTTGACAACCGCTCTCAACAAGTGTTCTTTCGCAACATCCTCAGCTACAACTTTTGCTAATACTTCTACATTTTCGATTTCTGCCTCGCTGATGTCTCCAACATCAGGCGCTCTCCTTTGTGTTGTTTCCATGGCATCCAATCTCGCATGCAATTCTCTCATCTCCCTTTCCATAGCTCTGTTGACTACAAGTGGATCAACACGTCTTCTAAGCGGCATTGTGTTGACGTTTATCTTTCTCCCTACATAAGTCAATTCTGTATTCTGCTCTAATACCACTCCTAGCGCAAACCCCCTTCCATCCAAAGGGTTGCTTGACCTCCCGGTCTTGGATTGTTTGGATTCCTGAGTCAGAATGACTCCTTGGGTCCCTACGGGCACCTGAAACTATCTTACCCCCCCACACAGGCTCTTCTGCAAGTGACCACGACTATGACCGTGGGTCTACCTCCTTCACGGTTCGGACTTCGGGGATATCCTGAATCCTCTCTTCACTCCTTCCTGAAGCGCTCAACTCCGAGTCTCCGAACTTACACCACGCGTCTCCTCAGATTCGCCGGCCCCACAATGGTTCAAACTTCGCGACCCCGCGAAACTCTAGGCCTTTCACTCACAACCTCTAATCTCCTGCTTCCCGAATCCTTGGATCCCATTGCCACATGCCCTCCTGTGATCAACAGTCGGGATTGAATCGCGAGTTCGGACTTCACGATCCGTTCTTCGTCAAGTTTCCAACTTGTCGAACTCCGAAGTATCGAAATACTTCACGGTTTCCCTTTTTGCAACTTCACCAGATCTAACGGTTTGGGATCGTTCTTCCCCTTCCGAAAACGAATCTTGCCCACTGGGTTTTACAAGAAGTTCAAGGACTTCTTTCCTTGAAGATTTCCATCGCTCTACCTCCTGAGCTTTTGTTCTTCATTTTTCCTTTGTTCCTCTGAACAATTTCTTCGACACTTAGTCGAGAATCCGATCTGTGCACACCTTGCAACGGATTTCTCCCAACACTTCGACTTTGGTGGATGACTTCGCACTCCTTGCGACTGTTCTCCAACCGCTTCTATCTATCGTGACTAAATCACGCTGTCTTTCTTGAGCTTTCGAGTCTGAAAACTATGTCACGCACTCCTTGCGGACGTTGATGCATTCCTTGCAAGAGTATGAGTTTCCACTATCTCTTCTGAGCTTTCGAGTAAGAACAGACTCGGTCACACACTCCTTGCAGATACTATGCACACGTTGCACTTGCTCAAAGAAAAGAAACGATTGAAACTTATCTACTTTTCACAATGACTCATACAATTAACAAAGCAAATGCAGTGATGGATTCAATAACATAAATAACAGAGAATTGAAGAATAACTTAAACTCTACCATTCATTCAGATAGATACACCCGTACACACATTTGGGACAATATATCTTTGTTATATTCATCCAACTGAAACTTACATACATTCATACAACTTTCTCTGTATCTCCCAATTCTTAGCTTACAATGGAAATTTACATACTAGGTTCAACAACAACCCAACAACAACAACAACCCTTATTGGGCAATAATACTAAGCTTTATACAAAGAGGTGCTCTTCGAGCATTCCCTCCCAACTATTCTACGCTACCTTAAATGGAATTAAATGATATCAACTACTTAACGCCTATTACAATAAATATTGCGTCAGAGAGATAAGAACACGGGCTCCAAATCTGTACTGCGATCCGATCCATAAAACAAATACATTCCCCCATCATTTTCCGTGATGACTCAACCTTCAAACATTTAAAGACATTCATAACTCAAAACGTTTTGTCAGATATTTCATTAATACATTGATCAATTTGAAATTTAAAATATTTCAAAATGTGCACTAGTGTGCCCAGCGGTCCTCCATTCTTTTGCTTTGCTGGTGATGCTCCTGCATCACATATACATTGACAAGTTAGAAGATTGCTTGGAAAAAGCAGGTTGTGTCGGCCCTACTCTCACTGGTATAGTCATCAATCTTCTTCTTTATGCCGATGATATCGTTCTTATGGCGAGGAGTCCCCATGATCTTGAAAACCAACTAAGAATCATAGTTTTAAAAACCAGAACCTGAACCGGAACCGGTCGAGGGTCCAACCTGAACTGGAACTAGAACTGGTAATGAACCAGTCGAACTGGTTTCAATGAACCGTTTTAAAATTTTTTTATATAAAATATTTAAATTTTAACGAAAAAATATAATTTTAAGATTTTAAATCATGTTTCCAAAGCATTAGAGACAATTAGAGTCAACATATCCAAAGTATGCTCATGAATATATCAAAATGGCACCAAGTGCAATACATATTTAGAGATCGAAAGTTGGAACATAAATACATAATCAAGGAGGCTCTAAATGGCCTCGGTCCTCTATAGACCACAACAACAAAAAGCATACTAGCAGGAGTCAAGACTACAAGTCACTATCTCATTGATCAACATGATCAACGATCAATCATCACTATTGTTGGAAGTAGAAATGGCAAGAGCATCCTCGCCCTTGACATCATCATCTGACTCAGACTCAGACTCGAACTTGGCCTCAGACTCATCACCATCAGGGACATTTGTGACTACACGCTCTGAAGTTGCACTAGTTGTAGTAGTAGGAGTACGACTGCGACAAGGCACATGAGGTATACGACAACGACTACGCCTGCCTGCAGTTCCACTAGGGCCTGCCATATCTGACACTGGAATTGGAATCGGACCGCCGGGACTTAATAGTGGATCTGCATCCATCTGAACCTGCTCTGCTAACTCTGCCTCCAAATCATGGTCAACATCAAACTCTGGTGGGTGAGTCTTCGCTACCCAATTTGAAGTTGGATCAACATCATCCAACACAATAGGATTTGAATAAGGGATTTTGTTCAACAATTGGTTGCGCCTTAGCCAGAGGTTGTACTGCATGAAGACTAGATCATTTAACCGTTTCTGTTCTAAACGGTTTCTCTTCTTCGTGTGAATCCTCTCAAAGACAGACCAATTGCGTTCACACCCGGAAGCACTGCAAGTTTGACTCAACACTCTAATTGCAAACTTTTGCAATTGAGGACAATGGCTTGCAAATGAATCCCACCAGTTTGCTGCAAAAAACATAGTTAGACGAGTTAGTTCCTTGAAGTAATAAAATATAAAGTATATACAATTTAAACACTTGAACTTTAAACTTTGGAATTGTTACCTGGCTCATCCACATCCCTTGCAATCTTTGATAGGTTCTTGTCGAAGGTACCTGTGGCTCTAGTGAAACAAGTGTCGGTGTATCTCCAATTGATCACTCTCAGAAGGGACCATGCGCTCAATGCAATCAATCAAGCCATCTCTAACCTCCCTAGTCACATCTTCTCCAAGTTGCGCTTTGTAATGATACCTTGGGTTCAGGAAATACCTAGCTGCATGTATAGGGCGATGGAGTTGATTGTTCCATCTATGATCAATGATGTCCCAAATAGGCCCATAATTGGTCACTCTATCCTTGTATGCTGCCCTTATTTACTCCTTTGCCTGATCCATAGCCTCATAAATGTAATCCATGGCCAATTTTTTCCCATCCACTAGCCGCAACACCTTAAAAAGTGGCTCGACAATTTTCACAATTTCTGTTGTTTTTTTCCAAAATGCCGGGATCATTAACCTTTTTTTTTGGTGTCTTTGCCATCTAGTCTGCGGGCCCACTGAGATTCATTCCATTCATCAGATGCAAACATCTTTTTCAAGTTACTTGATTGGGAAGCCATAGATTGCAATGTCAAGAAGTGAGTTGCAAATCTAGTGATGGCAGGTCTAAGAAGTTCTCTTTTCTCTGTGTTTTTCCTCATCAGGCTCAAAACCCATGAGTGGTTATAGATGTACTTTGTGATGATTTTGGCATGCTATATAGTGTTTTTGATCCATTCTTGTTTGCCAATGTCCTCCAGCATGAGGTCTATGCAATGTGCAACACATGGGGTCCAAAATATGGTTTTGTGTTTCTCCTCTAACATCTTCCTAGCAAGAACATAGTTAGAGGCATTATTTGTGATGACCTGAACAACATTTCCCACCCTCACCTCCATAACAACCTCATCTAATAGCTCAAACAAGAAGTTTGCATCTTTGACCCTATCAGATGCATCAATCGATCTCAAAACCATGGTTCCTTGTGGGAAAGAGACAAGGAAATTTATGATAGTACGGTTCCTTCCATCACTCCATCCATCTGACATGATGGTACATCCTGTTTTGGCCCATGATACTTTGAAATCTATCAAGTATTCTTCAATGGATGCGACCTCTTTGTGCAAAAGAGATCCCCTCAAATCATGCATACTAGGGCCTTTGAAGCTCCTACCACAAGCAATAATGGCATCCCACATAGGTTGGTAATATGGTGAGCGGGCAACATTGAAGGGGATATCGACATGATACCACCATCTAGCTATGTACTCATAAGCAATCTCTCTATATTGTTTCTTCCAATGGTCATCCTAGCTGGGATGATATTGAGTGGGTTGAACTTGAGAAACATTGGCATTGTTAGAGTTAGAAGTGGGGGGAGGTGTTACATAGCTTTGGATGGTATTCCTCTTTTTACTTTCAGGCAGATTCATGGTATTTTCACTTTCAAGGGGAGGAGGAACATAATGAAAGGGGTCTCTATTTATAACATCGGTAGAATGAAGAGATGGAGAGTCCTCATAATCAAAAGTGGGGTTGGATGCCCTCATTTGTGCTACAACCCTCTTCCTCCCTATTTCAGCCTATATAGCTTTTTCCCTAGCCTTTTCTTGGTGGTAGTCACTAACTACTTTTTGCATCTCTTCTCTAATAGGCCCAATAACATCCAATGGTGCTTCACATGATTTAACTTGGCCTCTAACACCAACCAAGTGTTCTTTCAACCTATGAATGCCACCCCAGCCCCCCCCTTGATGCATTTTTGATAGTGCTTGCAATACATTAGGCCTTCAATCACCTCAACATGAACCCATGCGACATCTTTAGTTTTTGGGGCTATTGTAAATTTGTAAATGCTAAATCAAAGGTGGAATTTGCACAATGCAAGCAATCTGAAAATGCAAAGAAGGAACCTTATCTTAGACTCTTATTAAGTTTCAAACTTTCAAACATTCAACAATCAAGATTCAAGATGGAAAAAAATGAGTGGAAAATTTTCAACATACCTCTAGAGTCTAATCCAACTCCTCCAAACTTGAAGATGAACTATAGCCTCCTAGTTGAGATGCCAAATCCACCACAAACTGCTCAAAACACTTGCCCAAAAAGCTCCTCAATGTTGCTCTTCGAGAATCAATGCTGCTCCAAAACCCAAACGCTCCCAAATGCTCCCAAATGATGAATGAGAGAGGTGTGAGGTACTTAGAGGGGACTGATATAGTTATATAGGCTGTTGTTAGGGTTTAGAGGAGGTTAGGGTTTTGATTCGGCAAAAAAAAAAATACTTTTTTGAAGTCCGCGGGCGAGCATGAAGAAAACCGAACCGAACCGGCCAATTTATGATGGAACCGGTTGGATTGGTAGCGAACCGGCCGGTTTGATACCAAACCGATAGGTTCGGTCATAAACCGACCGACCAGTTCGGTTTTTGTCCCGGTTTGAATCAGTCACTGTGCTAATCAGTCAAACTAGACGGTTCTGGTTCTGGTTCTGGCTCTGGTTTGACGGTTTTTAAAACAAGGCTAAGAATCCTCAAGGATTTTTGCTCCAATATGGGTATGACTGTTAATACTGATAAGACTAAGGTCATGATTATTAAATCCAATAAGATCCCTTATGATACCTTCGTATATGACCACAACAACTTGGAGGAAGTGACTTCATACAAATATCTTGGAATTGATATTCACCACAAGCTCAATTGGAATTATAGCACTGAGAAAATGATTATTGGGGGATGGATAGCTTATTATGGGTTTGAAAACAATTGTAAATCCACTGATCTTTGGAGTTGAGAAGAAAAAACTCCTCTTTGAGACTCTTGTTACACCTGTTATTCTTTATGGATGTGAAGTTTGGCGCTGTAGTATCTCTTGTGAATCTTGGATAAGGATAGAGAAAATACAAAAGAATTTTATAACCTATAATCTCAAAATTAAAGGAAATACGCCCTATCCCATCCTCCTCTTAGAAACAAGCCTCTCCCGCATTGAGAGCATGGCTATGACTAGATACCTAATGTATTAGAACAAGTTAAACAACATGGAAGACAAAAGGCTTCCTAAAATTGTTTCAAAATCTAGACATAACCACCATCGACTCAAGTGAGGATGGCATGAAGATGTCCGGTCTTGGCTAAACTATTGGGGAATCATGGAAGACACCATTTTGCAAAATAAAGATACTATTAAAAAAACGTCAAATCAAATTTAAGGAGAAAATGTGGTGTGATAAAGAGTTGGAGGAAAAAAGAAAATTAAGGTATTATAAGGATGTAATCAACCCTAATCTAGAAGATCAAAATTATCTATCTGTTTTGCCAGTGTAAAGAAAAAGGTAAGCATTTCTAAGATAAGAACAAATTCTCACGAGCTTCATAGTGAAATTGGGCGTTGGTCAATTCCTAAAACGCCATGGCATGAATGAGTGTGTCACTTTTGTGACGCTAAGAATGTTGAAGATGAAAAACACTTTCTCTTAGATTATCCACCCTATACCCATATTAGATCTCATTTTAAAATATTTGTCACACTACCAACCTTCCTAACCTCTTAACTCAACAAAAGTATGGTGATTTTGCAAAGCTTCTCTTAATGCTTTTGGAGCACATAAACAAGAATTGCAAGTAATCCCTTATAATCATCATCAACAATAATAATAATAAGTATATAAAAATTCAACATACATTTATATATTATTATTTAAATTTATAATAATAATAATAAATATACATACATTAAAGCTAAAAAGATAGTTTTAATTTTCTACCTACATATATATATAAATATAATTAATTTTCTACCTACATATATATATAAATATAATAGGTTTAATTAAAACTATAAATATACATAATTGATATGTATTTATAAATATATAATAGGTTTAATTAAAACTATAAATATACATAATTGATATGTATTTATAAATATATAATAGGTTTAATTAAAACTATAAATACACATAATTTATATGTATTTAGTATTAATATGATAGTTTATTTATATGATAAATTTAGTATTAAAACTATAGTATTTATATTTACCTATATGATAAGTTTAATATTAAAATTATATTTAGTTTTAATTTAATATAATATTTTTAATTTATATGTATAATTAAAATTATAAATTTTTTAAATATATAATAAATTATGATAGTTTTAATTTTCTACATATAAATATATATAATTATTTTACATGTAATAATAATAATAATAATAATCTATTTTTAAGGTCAAGGCTAAGTTGGATATCAAATTGGTGTCGACTCCTTTGTTTATGGGATAAGAGACACCTCTCCACAGCTATTTTATTGCTAAAGTCTAAGGAGGTATATATACTTTACCCTTCTAAATTTGGATTTAAACCTCTAAATTTAAGAAGGAAACACATATCCTTAATCATATAAATATAAAATAATAAATATTAAAAAAAATTAAAAATTCACAATACATGAAGGCTTTCTGCAATCTGCAATACATGAACGCTTTCTGCCATAGCCAATCCAAAGGCAAGCCAACGAATGAATTGTGCCATGCATGCCCCTACATTGTTATCCCCTTCACTCAGTCAATGTCCGTTGCTCCGGTTTATCTCGGCGTACATAGTTCTTTGCTTTTATAAACGATGGACTCTTGCGTTTCCATGATGCAACATCTATCTGAATTGGATGCATGATCCCTGCATTTGGTAAACAATATATACAAATTAAAACAATGAAATAAACATTGAACAGGTTAAGAAATTTGAGATCTGAAAGCTCAGCCCATGACCGTTGGTGGTGAATGGAGGAGAAGAGAGCTGATTCTGGATAAATGCTGGTCGTGTGAGCTTGACGAACAAAGAAGTCACTTCAAAATCAAAAGGGTGTGCGCCATAAAAGAAGCTCATGACTAGTCTGTAGCATAAGCCCGCGACCATAGTGTTGGATGAAGCCCATGCCAGACTGTCGGAGAAGAATGAGAGGGTGTCGTACCCTAGCCGTTCCGGAATTTCGAGAGGGACTGATTGGGAATGCCACGGAAGTCCCGATGTCCTCGATGGCGTTCCCACCGTTTTGGGAACGTTCCCAAGGCGTTCTTAAGTCACTGCCCAAATGCAGGGGACAAGGGTTTTTATGGCAGGGGCGTCTCGCCCTGTAACATAGTAATTTAGGTATGTCACTGCTCAAATTCTTACCTAGGAAGAAAAGTCCTAATCTCAACGGGAGAGCCTAAGAAGTACTACAAGGGTATGTTATTGTTCAAACTCTCACCTTGGAAGAAATGTCCTAATCTCAACAGGTTTGTTTGGTGGGGGCCTGTCCCTGTACAACATAGTAATTTAGGTATGTCACTGCTCAAATTCTCACCTAGGGAGAAAAGTCCCAACCTCAATGGGAGACCCTAAGAGGTACTACGCAGAAGCCATGACTATTACCTCATTGGCTTTTGCCTAAAGGTCAATCTAGCTATGTCTCGCAATAAATTAAATGTTTTTTCAAGAGAAAAATTGCTCAAATTTATATAAAATATAAATTCCTTTACAAAGCAGGCTGCCAGCTGTGACCAATACGAGGACAGCACACAAACATAATGGATTCAAAACGAAAACAATGGCTCCAAAGAGGAACAGCCCAGCAGATAGGAGCAATCAAGCAAGGCGCCCAAAAGTCCATCCAAACACAAAACAGAAAATAGTGTAACAGCCCACCTCATTCAAAAACATTTATCGAAGATATGGGACTCACTATCCCGTTATCCTTATGAAAAACTGAGAGCCTGCCAACTACTTCGTTTAAAGTTCTCTTCGAGAGAGCATCCGCCTCACCATTATAAGATCTAGGAATATGGTGAAAAGTAACATCAGTGAAGGATTTTAACAGCTCCCTCGTCTTATCCTTCCAGCTATCATTGTGGATAGTTTGGAACTTGGATTTTTGAGAAATCCAGTCAATGATAATTCGCGAGTCACCAAGGACTTGTAGATGACTGATCGACCAGCGGGAGACAAGAAAGAGGGTAGCCCATAAACACAGGAGCTCGGCCTTATT
>JASDQU010014207.1:0-24701 GCA_032191745.1 Picea mariana | reverse complement strand
AAAAGAACTTAATAGCAGCTCTAAATTTAACACATTTTCCCATAGCTAATAGTCTTGAAAAAGGGATCAATCCACACTTCAAATTGATAAATGAAAACCTCTATTTACTTATGAACACTTAATAAACTTTTATCCACAGATTTGATTAAGACTTAGCCTAAGCTTTGTGGCAGGTTCGTTATACCATGAATTTGTTGATGATTACAGCTGTGTGAGACATCCTCCAGGACACAGGGTGAGTGAGTCGATCTGTGAGAGAGCCCATGAGTTGGGTGTGCCCATGAGAAGGGTGTGTTGTTCCTCTCTGAGACGAAGATGGAACGCTGTGTGCCCTTGTGTAGGGAAGATGCCCATGAGATGGGTGTTTCGTTTTCTCTGAGACAGAGATGGAACGCTGTGTGCCCATGAGTAGGGAAGATGCCCATGAGATGGGTGTGTCGTTTGAGATGAAACGATGTGTACCCCTGTGAGGGGTGAAGGAGTCCATGTGATGGGTTTACTGTTCTCCTCTGTGTAGAGAGTTGAGACGCTGTGGTACTCCAGATGATTCTCCTGTGAGACTCAGTGAGATAGAGATCTGTTGTGTAGGATGTCCCTGTGGTTGAGCACAGGGGGACGTGATCCTAGTGGCTAAGCACTAGCGAGTGTGTGTCCAGATGATTCTCCTGTGAGACTCAGTGAGATAGAGATCTGTTGAGTTGGACATCCCTATGGATGAGCACAGGTGGACGTGCCCCTAGTGGCTGAGCACTAGTGGGTGTGTGAGATCCCTTGCTATATTGTCTAAGAGTTAGATTTACCTGTAACCCTAATTGTGATGTAAAGGGTACAAGTCGGTCCCACCATATAGTGAAACATAATTAATGTAAAAGATAATTAATATGGTAATTATTAATTATATTCTGAGTTAACGAGGTCGGCCCTATTGTGCCAATAGACACATCATTTGATGTGGTAAGTTTTGTATAAATAAAGATGAATCCCCATTGAGGAAACACACTTATCTTTATGTTATCTCATGATTTCAGAAGTTGTGGTCTGAAATTATGAGAATTACAACACCCTCTTGTGTGCTAGGTTTGGTAATGGCTGGGGGGATCTTTTCTTGAGAATATAGCAAAGGATTGGCTGGGTTTTCTTCCCTTGTTGAGAAGGGTTTCCCAGGATACTTCTTGTGTTCTTGTGCATGGTTATTCTTCTTGTGATCTTGGTTTAATGCAACTAGTTATTGTTGCTGCATTAATTTATGGCTCAAGTAAATGCTAAACAGAAAATTGAAATTAAATACACGAGTCTAAAACTAGTGGGAAATTCAACAGAATTTAATGTTTCAAAAGTAAAACAACCTCATGCTATTGCTTGGAGGAAGACTTATCTCTGTACCAGTCAATCTGGGGATTGGTTTATTGCATTCACAGGTAAGAAAACATCTACTATATTATGACTAATTGCTGAACTTCTGACCTCAGATCTCATCCACAAATATGATACCAGCTAACAAACTTTATGGCGGGTTCTTATCATGTTTTGAGTTCATTTCCTTAACAGTAAACAATTCATAATATTGCTCTCAAGAAAGACTTGTTATTGTATCATTCAGTCACTGGAAATTGAATAAAATCAGAACTTTAAAATATAAAATGAAAGCCCAACCAAGTACTGAAAAACAAATCCAAAAGAAGCCAAACTTCACCACAGAGATATCAGACCACTGAATTAAGTTTTACTCAGATGTTATCAAGTCCAAATCACAGTATTTCATTTATCAAATGTTTCTGCAATCAATTGTGTAGCAAGTCAGTTCTTTAACCTTCAGTGTATAATTGTTTTTTTAGTTGAAACATAACAAAGGAAGAATTCTATTAAACACATAAAACCAATTAAAGACTATGCTAGAATGCACAATAAAAATGATATGCAAACTAATCTATGAAGGCAGAGCAATGCTTAGTAAGTTGAGGGGCCCTTCTCAACTGGTTAGTGCTGCCAGAGAGACTACCGGACTATGAGATAATCACACAAGATCTTCACAACATCAGCTGCTTGGATATTATTGAAATCAAACTTTAGAAATTACAAAGGTGGAATCATAAATTTGGTTCTCTTACAATGATAGTAATCTGTCCCTATTCTATCAATTGAGTACATATTTATACACAGCAGGGTGTGAACAGGTCGCAACCAATCCCTTGTTCTTCAGGATCAAATCTTAACAACTTCGGATTTTTAGAAAACAGCCACAACAGAAATTCTGGGAAAAATCGTGTTGAAAATATGCCCGTATCTCCCTAATCATGCATTTTCTGAGAAAAATGCCCGTGGGTCAGCTGAATGGGCCTCTGCACAAAACCCATGTCCCGAATTTTTGAGATTCGTCTTCATCTGTCCAAAAACTGTGTCTGAAGTTCGCTGCCTGGAAACTACTGCTAAATTTGGCCAGATCTTTGACCATGAGCTAGAGGCTCACACGTGTGACCTGGGTGCAAATTGAACAACACAACACCATGTCGAGGGTCCTAGTGACAAAACCCTTGTTCCAGAATTTCACCTGGAGTTGTGTAGATATGCCGAACATGGTAGTGGTGTACTGGATCAGTATATGTGTTACAAGATCTCAACTTAGGCAAAACCATCATTAGAAATAATCAATTCTTAATCCTCCTAATATACCAAAAACAATGGAAAATTCATTAATTAATCAACATAATTACCTTATAAGCTCTGGATGACATTTCTATTGAAAAACATGAGATAATCATGGTGAAAGGGATGATGACAAGGTGAAAAGGGAGGATTAAATGGTCGAAAAGGAAGTGTATGGCAGTGAAAATAACATCAAATTGGAGGCCCTGTTATCGTAGGATTTGTAGTTGTGCAAAGCCCAACTCAAGATCACCAAATCTTGCGTAACTACAAGAAATCCTACCACTGTCACCTTAGTAAGGAATCCCCTTGTTTTAGTGATGGAGGAGGTCCACCACAAGGGAGGCTTTCCTAGTGACCTCAAGGGATCAAAGTAGCAAGTTTGTTAGCCAAGCCTACCGCTCCCTCTCTTGATCACCTAATGAAAAGTCTAGGTCTGTGAAATGGATGAGGTAAAGAGCTGTTGGAGTACCTGCCTGGAACAAGAACACTTATATCACATAAATGGTTGATTTCTAAGTATAAACATGCAATCAAAACCTCATAAGACACTAGACAATGATAATTTGCTATAGCTGGCACAAAGTTGCAGCAATACAACAGTTTATAACAGCAAGTACAAGTTTGTAACAGCAGTAATAAATGTACTTCATAAATGCAACAATTGACAATAGAAATTCAGTGTAAATTTAGTAGATTAATACCCAATTGTTATATGCAAGTTTTGGCCACCTTTGGATCAATGTATGCAGCAAAGAAGAGAGTATTTAGATGGCTGTAGAAAACATTTGCAACAACAAGAAGTTTGCAATCAAATTAGCTCAAGTTACTATTAGTTAAGTTAGTAGATAGCTTGAGAGATTGAGAATAAAGAGTTTTTTGATCACTTTCACCACAAGAGAGCTTTAAAGATTAGTGCCTTAGGGCTATGGAGTCTTGATAACAGAAATGCAATATATTTTGGAGATGAAGCTTGCAAAGGCTAAGAGGTAGGGCTTGAACTCTAAGGTGCTAGCACATTAGGGCCTTAGGGTTCAAACCTTGAGGAGAAGGATTGGTAGAGTGCAAACACTTTTGGGCTCTAGCAACCTTTTCTCCCTTCTTAGGTACTTCAACTAGGTCACAATCAAGAGTCTAGAATCAAACTCTTAAAGTGCTAGCACTTTAGAGCTTTAGGAGTTTAACCCTAGGTAGGATTTCCTTCACAAATTTATAGATGAAATTAACCTTGTGAGAGGAGGAAGCACTTATGCTCCTGTCTTAGGGTTTTACTAAGCAAGACCTTCAATATGAACAAGTAAAATTCACCATGAAACATTCAATAGCATGAAATAAAATTGCATAAATTTACTTACTTCACCGAGATCATAGTTTTAAAAATCGGAACCGCCACCGGAACCGGTCGAGGGTCCAACCTGAACCGGTAATGAATCGGTCGAACCGGTTTCAATAAATCGTTTTTTTTTTTAATACATAAAATATTTAAGTTTTAATGAAAAAAATATATTTTTAAGATTTTAAATAATGTTTCCAAAGCATTAGAGACAATTAGAGACAACATATCCAAAGTATGTTCATGAATATATCAAAATGGCACCAAGTGCAATACATATCTAGAGATCGGAGCATAAATACATAATCAAGGAGGCTCTAAATGGCCTTGGTCCTCTATAGACCACAACAACAAAAAACACACTAGCAAGAGTCGAGACTACAAGTCACTATCTCATTGATCAACATGATCAACGATCAATCATCACTACTACTAGAAGTAGAAATGGCATGGGCATTCTCACCCTCGACATCATCATCTGTCTCGGACTCGGACTCGAACTCGGCCTCAGACTCATCACCATCATGGACATTTGTGACTACACGCTCTGAAGTGGCACTAGCTGTAGTAGTACGAGTACGACCGCGACGAGGCACACGAGGTATACGACTATGCCTTCCTGCAGTTCCACTAGGGCCTGCCATGTTTGACACTGGAATCGGACCGCATGGCCCTAATAGTGGATCTGCATCCATCTGAACCTGCCCTGCTAACTCCACCTCCAAATCATAGTCAACATCAAACTCTGGTGGTTGAGTCTCCGCTATCCAATTTGAAGTTGGATCAACATCATCCAACACAATAGGATCTAAATCGGGTCTTTTGTTCAATAATTGGTTGCGCCTTAGCCGGTGGTTGTACTACACGAAGACTAGATCATTTAACTGTTTCTGTTCTAAACGGTTTCTCTTCTTCGTGTGAATCCTCTAAAAGACAGACCAATTGCGCTCACACCCGGAAGCACTGCAAGTTTGACTCAACACTCTAATTGCAAACTTTTGCAATTGAGGACAATGGCTGCCAAATGACTCCCACCAGTTTGCTACAAAAAACATAGTTAGTTGAGTTAGTTCCTTGAAGTAATAAGTTATAAAGTATATAAAATTTAAAGTTTAAAATTTAAACACTTGAACTTTAAACTTTGGAATTGCTACCTGGCTCATCCACATCCCTTGCAATCTTTTCTAGGTTCTTGCCGAAGGTACCTGTGGCTCTAGTGAAAGAAGTGATCTGTCGGTGTATCTCCAACTGATCACTCTCAGAAGGGACCATGCGCTCAAGGTAATCAATCAAGCTATCTCTAACCTCCCCAGTCATATCTTCTCCAAGCTGCGCTCTGTAATGATACCTTGGGTTCAGGAAATACCCAGCTGTATGTATAGGGTGATGGAGTTTATTGTTCCATCTATGATCAATGATGTCCCAAATAGGCCCATACTTGGTCACTCTATCCTTGTATGCTTCCCTTATTTGCTCCTTTGCCTAATCCATAGCCTCATAAATGTAACCCATGGCCAATTTTTCCCCATCCACTAGCCGCAACACCTTAACAAGTGGCTCGGCAATTTTCACAATTTCTGCTACTTTTTTCCAAAATGTGGGATCATTAACTTTTTTTTTGGTGTCTTTGCCATCTTTTCTGTGGGCCCACTGAGATGCATTCCATTCATCGAATCCAAACATCTTTTGCAATTTATTTGATTGGGAAGCCATAGATTGCAATGTCAAGAAGTGAGTTGCAAATCTAGTGATGGCAGGCCTAAGAAGTTCTCTTTCCTTTGTGTTTTTCCTCATCAGGCCCAAAACCCATGAGTGGTTGTAGATGTACTTTGTGATGCTTTTGGCATGCTCTATAGTGTTTTTGATCCATTCTTTTTTGCCAATGTCCTCAAGCATGAGGTCTATGCAATGTGCAACACATGGGGTCCAAAATATGGTTTTATGTTTCTCCTCTAACATCTTCCCAGCAAAAGCATAGTTAGAGGCATTATCTGTGATGACCTGAACAACATTGGCCACCCCCTCTTCCATAACAACCTCATCTAATAACTCAAACAACAAGTTTGCATCTTTGACCCTATTAGATGCATCAATTGATCTCAAAAACATGGTTCCTTATGAGCAGGAGACAAAGAACTTTATGATAGTACGGTTCCTTCCATCACTCCATCCATCTGACATGATGGTACATCCTGTTTTGGCCCATGATACTTTGAAATCTATCAAGTATTCTTCAATGGATGCGACCTCTTTGTGCAAAAGAGATCCCCTCAAATCATGCATACTAGGGCCTTTGAAGCTCCTACCACAAGCAATAATGGCATCCCACATAGGTTGATAATATGGTGAGTGGGTAACGTTGAAGGGGATATCAGCATGATACCACCATCTAGCTATGTACTCATAAGCAATCTCTCTATATTGTTTCTTCCAATGGTCATCTGAGGTGGGCTGAAATTGAGTGGGTTGAACTTGAGAAACATTGGCATTGTCTAAGCCAGAAGTGGGGGGAGGTGTGAAATAGCTTTGGATGGTATTCCTCTTTTTACTTTTAGGTGGATGCATGGTATTTTCACTTTCACGGGGAGGAGGAACATAATGAAAGGGGTCTTTATTTCTAACACCGGTAGAATGAATAGATGGAGAGTTCTCATAATCAAAAGTGGAGATGGCTGCACTCATTTGTGCTACAACCCTCTTCCTCCTTATTTCAACATGTATAACTTTTTCCCTAGCCTTTTCTTCTTGGTAGTCATTAAGTACTTTTTGCATCTCTTCTCTAATAGGCCCAATACCATCCAATGGTGCCTCACATGATTTAACTTGGCCTCTAACACCAACCAAGGGTTCTTTCAACCTATGAATGCCACCCCTTCCTCCCCGCCCCCCCTCCCCTTGATGCAGTTTTGACAATACTTGCAATACATTAGACCTTCAATCACCTCAACATGAATCCATGCGGCATCTTTAGCTTTTGGGGCCATTGTGAATTTGTAAATGCAAACTCAAAGGCTAAAGCAAAGGTGCAATTTGCACAATGCAAGCAATCTGAAAATGCAAAGAAGGAACCTTGTCTTAGACTCTTACTAAGTTTCAAACTTTCAAACATTCAACAATCAAGATTCAAGATGGAAAAGAAAAGAGTGGAAAATTTTCAACATACCTCTAATCCAACTCCTCCAAAGTTGAAGATGAACTATAGCCTCCTAGTTGAGATGCCAAATCCACCACAAACTGCCCAAAACACTTGCCCAATAAGCTCCTCAATGCTGCTCCAAAACCCAAATGCTCCCAAATGATGAATGAGAGAGGTGTAAGGCACTTAGAGGGGAGTGATAGAGATATATAGGGTAGAGTTAGGGTTTAGAGGGAACTAGGGTATTAGTTTAGCAAAAAAATAGAAGTTTTTGAGGTCCGTGGGCCCACTATAGGAAAACCGTATCGAACCGACCAATTTATGACGGAACTGGTCGACCGGTTCGGTTTTTTCATCGGTTCAAACCGGTCACGCATCTAACCGGTCAAACCGGTTGGTTTCGATTCCGGTTTGACGGTTTTTAAAACAAGGACTGAGATGTGACAAGAATAAACCGTAATTGCAGAAATACCATCCAAAAATCAGCAAAAGAGCATCCTAAATTGACTTCCAAGAGATAGTGCACTAGAGAAAAGAGCCAATAGCCCTTAAATAGCGAAAATTTCATAAGTAGTCTCTCACACGTGTGAGAAGTTGTGATGATAAAATGAATCTTGGCTAGCCATATTTATATGGAAACCCTAACCATCCAAGAGACTCCAATGAAAAGTCATGTCTCTACAAGAGGGGTTGACCCCTTAAATTGTCTTTACATAAATTCAAAATATAAAATTTACATCAAATGAGACCCTATAAGGATGATGTCATGCCCTAAGAGGGTGACGTTAGGCTAGAAGAGGTGACGTCAAGCTCCAAGATGATATCGTTGGGCCTCCAAAGACCAAGTGTCACTCTCTCATTTGCCAAGGTCCATGCTAAATTCCTCCCATCAAATCACCATATGAACCATCAAACCCTAGCCCCAAGGATGACGTCAAGGGCTAATGATGACGTTTTAGGCCTCCAAAGGCCAATGTCCAAGTGGATAAGGGTGCAAGCTCATCCTCTGATGATGCTAGGATGCCTCCAAAGGAAACATCCTTCATCTTCCATGTGCAACACTCATCATCAATGGTGCCCCAAACGTGGGGTCTAGCATCCATCTCATGGGCTTCCAAGCCCTCGTGAAGGTCCAAGTGGCAAAATTCCTTCACGAATAGCCTTCATCAGACAAGGTCCTGCAAAGACAAACAGGGACGCCCTCCAAGGGTCCACAAGTCATATGAATCATGCCAAGTAAGCCACATCTAATAAGAGAACCACCCAAACATGTGCATCAAACCCCCCTTTTCAAATTAAATAAATGCTCAAAGACCTTTTAAACTTTGCCAAATTTAGGTATGGGAGGGGTGTCAAGGTGCCCTATTGGGTAGGCCAATCCCCAAGTCAAAGGATGTTTCCCAAGAAGACCCCATCTAAGTCATGAAATGAATATGAGGTGGATTGGGGCAAGACTTCTAGGCATGGGGTTCTTGACATACAAGGGTTCGTATTGTCTCATTTATGTGTGCCTTTGTGGAGGGTGTGCTGCCCTTCGTCCACGATGCAACATTTTTCCAAGCCTTTTTATTGCCATTAATTTATTGTGGTCCGAAACATTGAGTACTATGTGCAATGGAAAGTAAGGAGTACTGCAATGCCACTTGAAGTTAGAAACACATGAAGTGCCATATGCAATGGAAAGTAAGAGACACCGCAAAATGCATTTCCCCAACAAGCGAGACATTTATTAATTATGTGTTTAGAAGGTCCTTGATTTTTATGGAGAAGCATTTCATTGCTCTCAGGACCTTAGGGCGAGCATCTGGAAGGATAATGATTGGATTTTAACTTTTTCCAACTACAACACCTTTGGGCCTTTAGGCCCTTCTTCCCATGAAATGAGGTACAATCTCTTCTTGGGGTCAATGAACCCGGAAACCCAAACGGTGAGGAAACAAAGGGGAAGAAGTGTGGAAAGTGGTAAGTATGAATGGGAATGGTACGATCACCCTTGAAGGAACTACCCAATAGCAACCCTTCTCTCGAGGGTGACCAACTTGCTAAGACACAATGACAATCACCAAGGTGAAATTAGGCAAAAGGTATAATTTCCAAGCAAACGTTCCATAATCAAGAAAGGATTCTTTGCAACATGCTCAAATGCTTCAAATATTAAAGTGACACTTACCATGACACCAGACTTGTTATCTCATGAAGCAAGACCCGTTGTCTTCTGGGATCCAAACCTGATGTAGTGGATGCTGCTCTGCTGCTGGCGATGAGTGGTGATCGACATGAATAAGAGGGACCCTGCGGGCTCTATTGGTCAATCTGACTCTTGACACTCCATGTCTGCTATCTGTGGGCCTCGAGACATGATCTCGTTAGCTACCCCTAGCCCAAGGGCGTAACAGGCTTGATTGCAACATTGCTAGTAGAAGAAAAGAGAACTATTGGAGGTGATAGCCAATCGGAACTTGCATTCTATGCAAGAAACAACCGCAATAAATCAGCAAAAGACAAAGAGGAAATAGAATGCCACTATTGCAAGAAGTTGGGTCATACAACTTGGAATTGTAGACAACGAGCCAATGGCGTTCTTAAGGAAAAGGTCAAATATAGACAATGTATAGCGAGTATAGCCATGATTGAAGATCCATCGGATGCTAACAGTGGTGAAGAATCTACTGAAGAAAAGGGATTTTATGCATTTTAGGAAGCTCGTGCTTTGAATACAGGAAGGGATCAATTAACAACTCAAAACAGATTGTTTCCCAGTTAGTTCAGAAGTTGTGGATCTAGGGAAAGATCTCTCATTAGTTTGAGAGACATGCATGTGGATTGTAGTCTGCTAGTGAGGTTACACGGCATGCATGTGGATTGTAGTCTGCTAGTGAGGTTACACGACATACATGTGGATTGTTGTCTAGTAACTGACTTCGGGGGATTCGTGATTCGAGAGTTCAAGGAGGTGGAATCCGAGAACTTGGGAATTCAACTCAGTAGCTACACCGTTACGATGTTTATGAGGCAACTTGATGGAGCTGAAACTGGTCCAAGAATTGTGTTCAAAGAAGAAGCTTCTAAATGTTTAGTGTTCAGTTTAAGTGTTTTACATTCAATATATGTATTTGATTTCAGTTTGTTTCAGCACTGCACGCCTTATGGGGGGGTATTAGAAATATAAGGCTTACTATGTAATAAAGTCACTTTCTGACTTTAGAATATGTTAATGTTAATTTTTTGTGTAAAGCTATCTATCCCACATTCATAAGTGGAAATGATTTGCTTAGTGAACAATGATATATAAGGAGGTAAAGTCCTTTGTAATAAGTGCACGGGTTATTCATTGATAATATCATATGGTGTTATTGTGCGTATCGTTCTTTGAGATTAGTTATGTGATTCAACCCTATCTAGGGTTTCCTCATTTAATGATCTAGCTCCTTTTGTAATAAATAAACCCTTAGATCAGGTTTCCATACAAGTTGTTTTGCATTTATTGTCAAGATCGACTTGTCACTGGAAGGAAATTCATATTTTTTTCTAGTTAAAATCTTGGGTAATTTGCTCTATCAGACTCTCTTTGCTTTGCTGATTTCTATATCTGAAAAGAGGTATTTAGTTTAGATCTGGAAATTTCTTTAAATCAGGTTGTTAAATCAGATCTAACAAGGCATTCATTAGTTGGTGAGCAAATTTCTATTTAAAGTTTGGAAATCTTGGTTAAATTTGCTCAATTTCGCCCTAGCTTATTGATGGTTTACATTTTCTAAAAGTGTACAAGTTAACTCAACAGATAGATCTAAAGGATTCACTAAACTTTTAGAGGAGCAGATCGATGTGTGGATGTCACTAAATCTCATTTTAATTTTTACATATTAAACTCTTGCTCATGGTGTTATAATTTCTGGAATCAAGACATTTAATAAGTGAATTCAATCCTGGAAATTGCACTAAGAAATTTAATCTAAACAGAGTTGTGTTTCAGATTTCATTTCCCAAGGCAAATTCTCTCAATTTTCATGGTTTAAGAATTAATTCATGTTCGAACTTAAAGCTCAAAGGAAGGGTTATTAATAACTTGACTCAAATCTGAGATTTTCAGTGCTTGGCATTTGGCTCACTCAATCTACATTTTCAATTTTATGCTGTGGTGATTCATGGTTAATTGGATTAACTAATGAGTGAAATTAAAATCTGAAAATAGCCTCTAAAGTCATTAATTCAGATTTATGGTTTATCTTTCATCTTATTCTTTGTACATTCATACTCCATGGTCAACATTTTAAGTTGCTGGTTGATTTAAATTTGATTCATAATCACTCATTTTGGGTCTTTAATAACTTCACTTCACATAAAGAATTTTCAGCACGTATCTTTGTTGGATGATGTAATGTTCCTGAGCCAATTTTTTTGCTCAGAGCACTAACTGTTTACTGTTGTTATGTTTGTTCATGTGTTTGCAGGTGTATCCGTAAGATGTGCATGGATTATTCAATGTTGATAGACCAATAGATATGAAGCATACAATCATAAACAATACAAGAAATAGAAGAACACCAGTAGAGAATCACAATGTCAGATCTGACCTTTATTTAGATAGTAAGTAGTCCCCGTATACAAGAGAACTGCAGATCTAGGAGAAAGCCCCAATAATAACAAAATGGGCTGCTAGCCGATACAATAAGAAGAACAATACACGATGAATGCCTCCCAAAGGCTGTAAGAGAAGAGATCCAAGCCTCCAAAGGCCACCAGCAAGTAGATCTGACTGAAGATAGAAGAACCTAATCGATGCACTGTCAAACCTCCCCAACTGGATGAGTTGCACCTTGCTCTGGACGCTGCCAAACCCTCAAGTTTTGGCCTACCCTCTCCTGACCTCCAAATCCTCCAAAACTTGCTCAGAATGTAGATCGGGCTGCTAGAACCCTCTGGAATCAATCTCAAGCTGATCTGAGCAATGCTGCTTCTCCAAATGGACAAACCCTAAATTGGATTGCGCCCTCCTTGGTTTGATAAAGTCAAGAGGGTACGTTTTCCCCTCTAGGAACCTTCAAATGCCACTAAACTCTGTCAGATCATAGATCGGGCCACTGCTACCATGATACTGAAGTCTCAAACCATTCTATGAAGATTTGAGCCTCCAAACAATGAAAATCCTTTCCTGTAGAACGTCCTCTTTCTCTTCAATACGTGCCAAGCTCCCAGAAATAAACTGCAAGGATAAAATCCTCTAGAATAGACCAGGAATGATGCCAGGGACCCTCCGAAGAGAACCTAGGTGACAGTTTTCCCAAATGCCTCCTGCTTCCTCCAAATCGAACCAAAACCTCCAAGATGGTGCGCCCCCTAGTTGGAAACCCCCCCAGGTTGCACCCTAACTTGGTAAATGTCTGTGGAACCAACCTGCAACAATGTAGAATGGAATGGGAGGATTATTTCACCTCCGGGACCAAACCTGGATCAAGGAAGGTGGGATCTTTCACCACCGAGTTGATCTCTAGGGTTTTAGACTCAAAACCCTCAAAATTGATTGTGCTCAAGAGCTCCAATGCAAAAATGATAATAATCCAGAATGAATAAGGAGTGCGCCCTGCCCTTTCCTTTATAGCTCCAATCTATTCCTCCATTGAGTTAGTTTAACCCTTAGGGTTAACTCTTAACCTAACTCATCCTTTCTATTTCTTCATTGAGTTACCCTTTTTACACAAAGTCAACTTAACTTTAGAATATTATGATTCCTGGTTGACTTTGTCCCCAATATACTTGAGACTATAGTCTAGTGGGGAAAGCTAGACCACTGAGTCTCTCCAACCCTCTTCATCAGGAGGTGGGGGACATTACAGTCTCCTGTGCTAGAAATTGCTTGCCCACAAGCAATTCTGAACCTATCTCCTGGATCAACTACTCTCCTTCCCACGTAGCATCCTCCACAGGTAGGTTCTTCCACTTAACCAAATATTCTCTGATGCTTCTTTTCCTTAGCTTCCTCTCCCTGACTTCCAGTATCTCCTCTGGTATTAGTACCAACTTTCCTTCTTCATCCATGGGTGGCAATTCCTCGATATGAGTGATGTGCTTGTCGATGGCCCTCTTCAAACACGAAACATGAAAGACATTATGTATTTTGCTGCCTTGTGGTAGATCCAACTCATAAGCTACGACCCCTACCCTCCTGCTGACTCTGTATGGACCAAAGAAACGGGGCTGGAGTTTTTTTGCACCACTTCTCTTGATTGATGCATGTCAGTACGGTTGGAGCCTCAAATAAACCAAGTCTCTGACCTCAAAGGTGTGCTCAACTCTGTGCTTGTCTACCTGTACCTTTTGTTGATTCTGTGCCCTCTGTAGGTGATCCTTCAATTCTCTGAGGATATCTTGATTCTGCTGAATCCAGTCCTGAACCATGGGAGCCCTGCTGTCATTGAAAGCAATCTGTACAAAGGAGAGAGGGTCATAACTGTATAAGGCCCTGAATGGAGGCATACTAATGGAATATGATGAGTGGTGTTGTAACAATATTCCCCTAAGTGAAGCCATTTGACCCATGCCTTTTGCTGTCCTGCCACATAGTTTCTGAGGTAGCCTTCAACCCATTTGCTGACTATCTCTGTCTGACCATCCGTTTGCTGGTGACAACTGGTACTAGGTGTCAAGGCCGTACCTACTAGTCTGAAGAGCTCCTGCCCAAAAGTGCTCATGAACATGCTATCTCGGGGACTCACTATGGTTTTGGGCAACCCATGCAATTTGAAAACTTCCCTAAAGAATAGGTCTGCAACTTGTGCTGCACTTAAATTTGTGGCAATGGCAAAAAAGTGTGCAAACTTCGTCAACCTGTCCACTACTACGAAAATGTAGTCCTTGCCCTGTACCTTGGGCAACCCTGTTATGAAATCCATGGATATGCTCTCCCACTTCTGCTCCGGAATGGGTAGTGGCTGTAGTAGTCCTGCTGGGTGAGTGTGTTCATCTTTGTTGTCCTGGCAAGTGCTACACTCCTTGATGTGGCTCATCACATCTTCTTTTAGACCCTTCCATGAAAACCTCTCCCGTACTTGTTTGTATGTCTTGACGATCCCTTGGTGCCCTGCTACTGGTGAATCATGGCATGCCTGTAACACCTTGGCCTTGAAGGTTGATTTGGGAACCAAGAAAATTCGGCCCTTGTAGTAAATGATGTCATCCATAATCCTGAAATTGTCATCTATCACCTACCCATCCATTACTTCACAAGCAAATTTGTTCTTTGAATACTCCACCAAGAGGTGGGCCTTCCAATCTACTGAAATATCGGTCATGGCATAAACCGATGGTCTCATGGACAAAGAGTTTGCTACCACGTTATTCTTCCCTTTGACAAATTCTATGTTGAAGTCATAGGCCTGTATCTTGCTCACCCACTTCTGTTGCCCTTCATTCAAGTCCTTCTAGTCCAGGAAGTACTTAATACTGCCTGAACTTAGCCAATGCATGCATGATGGCTAGCATTTCTTTGTCATAGATGGTGTAGAGGAGCTCTGGACCTCTCAACTTTTGGCTTTCATAGACAATTGGGTGTCTGTTTTGTATAAGTACGGCTCTAATGCCCACCCCTGATGCATCACACTCTATTGTGAAGGGTTGTGTGAAATCTGGAAGTGCCAATACCAGGCATGTACTCATTACTTTCTTCATTTTTTCAAAGGTGGTTTGTGCTTCTAGGTCCCATTTGAAAGCCCCTTTCTTGGTCAAATCGGTCAAAGGTGCACAAAGTTGAGAAAAGCCTTTGACAAACCTCCTGTAATAGTAGCAGATGTCCCAAAACCCCTTCAACTCAGTGAGGGTCTTTGGTGTGGGCCAGTCGATTATGGCTTGTATCTTTCCCTGATGTACCTGTACCCCTTTTACTCCGATAATGTGTCCTAAGTAAAGGACCTCTGTCATCCCAAATTCACATTTAGACTCCTTTGCATACAAGGATTGCTCCTCCATGATAGTCAGAATCTGTTCCACATGCTGAAGGTGCACCTCCCAAGTCTTGCTGTAGATCAGTAAATCATCAAAGAAGACTAATAAGAACTTCCTTAGCTGCTTGTTGAACAAATGATTCATGCACAATTGGAAAGTGGCTGGTGCATTAGTCAACCCAAAAGGCATGACTATAAACTCATAATGTCCATAGTGACACCGAAAAGTGGTCTTGGAAATGTCTTGCTCCCTCATTTTAATCTGATGATAGCCAGAGTGCAAGTCAATCTTAGTGAAATAAACTGCCCCATGGAGCTCATCCAATAGCTCATCAATCTGTGGGATGGGATATCTATTTTTGGTGGTCTTCTTGTTTAGGGCCCTGTAGTTAAAGCACAAGCGCATTGTTCCATCTTTCTTTTTCACTCGTATTACTGAAGATGTAAAGGGACTGGAGCTCGGCCTGATGTGACCCATATCCAACAATTCCTTGATTGCCTTTTCAATTTCATCCTTGTACTTCTTGGGGTGCCTATAAGGAGTGGCGATGACAGGTTTCACACCCTCCTCTAATTCTATGATGTGCTCAAATCCCCTATCTGGTGGTGCTCCTGTTGGTATAGGCTCAAAGACCTTGCTATGCCTATCCATGATCTTCTTGATCTCTGGTGCGTAGTGTGTTTCCCCCTTTTTGTCCACTCTGAATGAAATTCTACATTTTGCTGCATAAGCGATGTCTTCTCTCTTGAAGATGGCCTCCATGCGCTTTGTTGTCACCACCCTTGGTGTGTTGCCCGTCATACCCCTGAGAACCACCTTCTTCCATGTTTCTTCTGTGAAAGACATTTCCATGGTTTTGTAGTTTGTGGTGATTGGCCCCAATGTACTAAGCCATTGCACTCCTAGGATGATGTTGGTGTCTGGAAGATCCATCACATAGGAATCTTGTGCCAACTCATGTTTTCCCAAGGTGAGTTTCATCCTTGGGATGTACCTATCACAAGGCATGGTACGTCCACCTGCTACCTCCACACGAAATCCCTCAAACTCTACTGTCGATATGTGCCTTCTTTGCAGTAATGTTGAGTCAATTAAGTTGTGTGAGGCACCTCCATCAATGAGGACTGAAACCTTCTGCCCCTGTAGCACCCCTCTCATCCTGAAGGTGTTGAATTTTGGTACCCCGCTGATGGATGCAATGGTTAACTTCTCATCTGCTGTAGGACCGTGACTAGCATCCTCTTCTTCTGTCTATCCTGGAGTTTTGGCCTCCATGTTCTGTATGTGGCCAAAATCCTCATCCTCATTATCTGAGATCACCTCAAAATAGTAGGTGAAACACAACTTCTTCCTCATCAGCTCCCTCCTAGTGGGCTCATCCATCCTGCCCCTTCCTCGATCAAACCCCCTTTGGTCTCTTCCCCCTTGGTTAATAGGAGGCCTTTTCTCTCTACCCCCTTGATTGGGAGGTCTAGGGGTGAATCTCGTCTTAGCTGCCGAACCTAAGTCTCTGGTCTTCCAGATGGCATCGTGCAAGTTGGTAGGCTTAAAGGCCTTGACCCAACCCCTCAAGGGTTCCATCAACCCTTCTATGAAAAGCATCATGAGTCTCGCTTGAGACACATCCTGTACCATCATTGCCAACCTCTGGAACTCCTCTATGTAAGCCTCCGGTGATCCTATCTTTCTGAGCTGTGTGAGCTCCCTAAAAGGTAGCTCCGGATCCCCTTGGTCAAATCTGTCAATGAGCCTCTATGTGAACTCTGTGTAAGATGTAATCTAATTGTGTCCCAATGTGGTTAACCCATGATACCACTAATCATGAGCATTGCCATCTAANAACCTCTGGAACTCCTCTATGTAAGCCTCTGGTGATCCTATCTTTCTGAGCTGTGTGAGCTCCCTAAAAGGTAGCTCCGGATCCCCTTGGTCAAATCTGTCAATGAGCCTCTATGTGAAATCTGTGTAAGATGTAATCTAATTGTGTCCCAATGTGGTTAACCCATGATACCACTAATCATGAGCATTGCCATCTAAGTACACGGTGGAAAATTTGATGGCATCCATCTCTCTCATGGGGTTAAGCTGTAAATAGGTATCCAGCTTTTGCACCCATGCTTGTGCTATCACTTTAGCAGATCCATCAAAATAAGGGAACTCTGTTTTGCCTGCCCTACGCTCCAGTTCATAGTTGGGCCTCTGATACTGTTTCGGTTTGCCCCGAAATTTGATCCCGCAATACTGATCTAATGTGACCTACCATTGAAACCCTGCACTTAGGGCATGCTACTCCTTGGCATACTGCTCAAAATTATCCTCAATCTCATCCTCATAGTTATGTTGTGGTTGAGTATCCAAGAATGTAGGTAGATAGGGTCTAGGAGTGGACCTGTTGTGTGTCTGTCCTAGTGGTGCACCTCCTCCATAGCTCCGTCCCTTAGTGTGATAGTGAGGGTTGTGCTCCTGCTACTATCTAGTCCCTCCATGAGATCCACTAGTTTCTTTGTTGGCATAAATTTCTGGACCCTTTCCTCCATGAGTCATTTGCATCAGGGGTTGTGATACCCTCTCCTGGCTTTCACTTACCTTTCTCAGTGCTTCTGTCATCTCTACATGTCCCCTACGTACTGTTTCTTGGTTCTCCCATAGATGATGTACCAGGGTGCTTTGTGACACGTTTATGGAGTGTTGCAACTCCTTAGCGAATCCTGCTAGATTCTGTGGTTCACTATCCTCACCTAATCCTTCCATTTCGGCCTCTGCTTCACCTGTCTGTTTCCTACGTCTTCCCATGTAAATGCCATTGAACCTTTGCATGCACTAACTCCACTGGCTGGGAGGATCAAAGATCTGATACCACTGTAATGTTCCTGAGCCAATTTTTTTGCTCAGAACACTAACTGTTTACTGCTGTTATGTTTGTTCATGTGTTTGAAGGTGTATCTGTAAGATGTGCATGGATTATTCAATGTTGATAGACCAATAGATATGAAGCATACAATCATAAACAATACAAGAGATAGAAGAACACCAATAGAGAATCACAATGTCAGATCTGACCTTTATTTAGATAGTAAGCAGTCCCTGTATACAAGAGAACTGCAGATTTGGGAGAAAGCCCCAATAATAACAAAATGGGCTGCTAGCTGATACAATAAGAATAACAATACAAGATGAATGCCTCCCAAAGGTTGTAAGAGGAGATCCAAGCCTCCAAAGGCCACCAACAAGTAGATCTGACTGAAGATAGAAGAATCTGATCAATGCACTGTCAAACCTCCCCAACTGGATGAGTTGCGCCCTGCTCTGGATGCTGCCAAACCCTCAAGTTTCGGCCTACCCTCTCCTGACCTCCAAATCCTCCAAAACTCACTCAGAATGTAGATCGGGTTGCTAGAACCCTCTGGAATAATCTCAAGCTGATCTGAGCAATGCTACCTCTCCAAATGGACAAACCCTAAACTGGATTGCGCCATCCCTAGTTTGATAAAGTCAAGAGGGTACGTTTTCCCCTCTAGGAACCTCCAAATGCCACCAAACTCTGTCAGATCATAGACCGGGCCACTGCTACCATGATACTGAAGTCTCAAACCATTCTATGAAGATTTGAGCCTCCAAACATTGAAAATCCTTTCCTGTATAACGTCCTCTTTCTCTTCAATGCGTGCCAAGCTCCCGGAAATAAATTGCATGGATAAACTCCTCTAGAATAGACCAGGAATGATGCCAGGGACCCTTCGAAGAGAACCCAAGTGCTAGTTTTCCCACATGCTTCATGCTTCCTCCAGATCGAACCAAAACCTCCAAGATGGTGCGCCCCCTAGCTGGAAAACCCACCTGGGTTGCTCCCTAACCTGGTAAATGCCTGTGGAACCAACTTGCAACAATGTAGAATGGTGTGGGAGGATTATTTCACCTCCGGGACCAAGCCTGGATCAAGGAAGGTGGGATCTTTCACCACCGAGTTGATCTCTACGGTTTAGACTCAAAACACTCAAAACTGATTGTGCTCAAGAGCTCCAATGCAAAAATGATAATAATCCAGAATGAATACGGAGTGCGCCCTGCCCTTTTCTTTATAGCTCCAATCTATTCCTCCATTGAGTTAGTTTAACCCTTAGGGTTAACTCTTAACCTAACTCATCCTTTCTATTTCTTCGTTGAGTTACCCTTTTTCCACAAAGTCAACTTAACTTTAGAATATTACGATTCCTGGTTGACTTTGTCCCTAATATACCTGAGACTATAGTCTAGTGGGGAATGCTGGATCACTGAGTCTCTCCAACTTTCTTCATCAAGAGGTGGGGGACATTACAGATGATTGAAAAAACAAATCTTATGGTGCATCATCTTTCCATGGTTTATACTCCACATAATTTACTGGCACAAGTATTGGTTAATGTCATATGATCATTCACTTACTCACTTTTGGGCATTTGCAGAAGTTGAATATACAATCTGGAATTGCAACACATAAATTGATTCATTTTGATAACTTTCCTGTGATGTCAAATCTCTTGGTACATGGTTAAAATTTATCATTTCTATAGTACATGCTTTATTGTCATCTTGCAACACTTTGATATCTTGATTCAAGTTCAAGCTTCCTTTCAAGCAATTAGCATTTGTTCATTAAGCAAGGTTGTTTATCTTTTGTGCATAATCTTAAATCAACTCATATTTCGTACCTTGCTTTACATTGATTTTCACTTGCATTGAGGGGAATTTGATCTCTGATTTTAAGTCTGGAACATAAATCATTAATCATAAACTTAAGTCCCATAATTAACTAAGCTAGACCTCCCTCAGTCCTTACAACGATTAGGCTTAGTTAGGTATAGGGATGCCCCCCTAGGCTAGGATCTTTCTTAGTCTAAAGAGAGAAAGGTAAATCCACTGAGGTGACAATGGTGGCTTGCCTAAGTTGCCATTTGATTCTCATCACTTGTGCTTATTTGAGTGGTAATAGTCTTCATATGTTGGATGTGTGATGGAGAACACACTTGATGATTGGATGGGGTTAGCATTTCTTTATGCCCCCTCTCTTATGATGTTGCTATGGTGGGATGATTCATGTTTTCTTTTGTGGGATTTACCTAGGTGATATAACTTAATGATGTAACATTTACTAGACATCACTTAGGGGGAATGCGTTTGATGATGTTAGTACCCTCATTGATGTCTTATTTCCTAAGTTTGAGTTAGGAGGGTACTGCATATGGTTTGATGGTGATCTAACCTTTTCCTAAGGTTGGATGATGACTTTTGATATAATAATCCCTTGGTGGTGGTGCACCTTAGGTTGGGATTTATGTTTTATTGTTATCATGGTGGGGTTTTGCTAGGGAGAACATCTTTTATTTACATGTTACAACACTTTATTAGAGTGCACCCTTCATTGGCACACATGTTCATGGTGATTTGATCAGTTGGTGACTATTTGGAGGGGGACTATGGTTTTATTTCAGCATTAACCTTTGTGCACACATTTTGAGGTTGATTTAACTGTTCAATGGTTAAATTAATCTAATTTGTCTAGATTAAGGTTGATAGCTAGGGTGCCCTACTACATTGACTTCCTTTTCACACTTGAAGTTGTTAGTTGGAGTTGGTTGAGGATTTCTAGTGGTGTGCCCCCCTTCTTGGGCACAATTACCAAGGCATGCATTATTTTATTGTTTCTTAGAGAGGTTGGCACACTTCTCTAGGGCACACTCTCTTGTGTTGGTTAGAGATCTTTATGACATGGCATATGGAGTAATATTTTATTCTTGAGGTCTAAACACTCTTGGCACATTCTCCTAGGGCGCACTTCATTGGAGAATATTTTATAATTTGTAGGTGGTTGAGGTAGCTACATGGCACACCTCGCCTAGGTGCTCTCTCATCTTTTTTGCATGGATATTTCAGCGACACTTGTCATCGTTTGACTTTCATTGGAGAGTGCCCTTGCCTCTTTGACTTGGCATATATAATATTTTATTAGAGGTGGTTATGGGGGAGTTTTATGGAGGGGTGTGTGGCATACTTGGAGGGCTGCACATGTGGCTTTTGCATGGTTTTACTCGGCCCTATTACTACTTTTAGCATATCTTTTGAGGGTGTACTTGTGGAGACACTTCTTGCTATTCTTGGAGATATATATTTTATTATTTCATGGACTTTTGGCATGGTCGAAACCCTAATTCACCCTTATCTTCTTGAATTTGTCTTGTAGAGATGGTCCACTTACTATTTTGGGGTTTGACTACTTCATCTTGCAGATTCATCAATCGAGTTGGTTACATTGGGATTTGCTTATGTGGATTGGTTGCATGCATCTTGTGGACCACTTTCTATTTTTTGAGGTTGGTTATGGAGCATTTTCCTTAGAGGAATATTTTATTGTTATATCTCTCATGTACCTTGGAGGGCGCATTTTGTGAGCTCTTCAAGATGGACCCTTGATCCTCCTAGATTGAAGAGTAGATTTTGCATGCATTCATTCATGGAGGGCGAATTCAATGTGGACCCATTTAGCATTTGACTTGGTAGTAAATCTATTTCTGGATGGTGCGTCCTCTCTTGGAGGTTTTTGTTGCAAATCATTGCCTATTTTTGGATGAAGGTGACCTCTCTCGAGGAGGCTAGCATCCACATGTCTTGATATTGTCAACCATGGATCTAACTACTCCAATATTTTATAATTTGACTTGTCATCGAGTTAGTTAGAAAGATAATATATTTTATTGTATGAGAGACTTAACTCACTCTATTTAAAGAGGAGTTTCTCTCCATTTCAAAGGTAATTGGCAATTGGATAATTTGGTGTTAGAAAGTGAAGAAGTGAAGGAATGAAGGAAATTGTAGGAGCTTGGAGATGACGTTGAACTTCTGTTGTGTATCAAACCGTTGAAGACTAATGAAGCATTGAGGTATTGATCTACTCTGTTGTATGATTATGTTATGCTTTTCATTTGTTGTTTAGATGTTATAAACTCTTCTTGTTATCATACTTATGTGAAGGCTCAATAATGAACTTGTTAGCACACTTTTTGACTCCTAAATCAGATCTGAATTGAAGTAATTCAGTGGTAAGAAAACGGCTAATTGTAGGAGAAAATGCCCTAGATGTCACCGACAAGTCTCCTCTCCGTTTGGGCTGGTGTGTGCCAACCTTAGGGGGGTGCCCCTAAGTTCTCCTTGTTATTTTAAACTTCAAAACTTTGCAATATAAAACCAGAAAACAACAGCAAGAAATAGTATCTTTTGCTAGCGAGTATCTTTTGCTAGAAATTTGTTTGGACGAAAAACCCTGGAGCATTAGTTTTTAATGAATAGAAAGAAAGGGAAAGAGGCGTTATTGCAAGGCTGAAATACCACAATAATAGGCTAAAACTACTAACAATGCATAAAAAATCAATTAGAATACCAACAAGATCCGACAGCTTTATATCAGCACACCAAAAATTTATTCTTGCTCTTGCCAAAGGGTTGATTGCACCACTAAACACTAGTACAAAAACTGGTAAAGTATTGTTCCTTATACAAAGACTAGAAGCTAGAAGCTAGAAAGAAGAATGAAAGAGAGAGAGACTATTGCTGCTGAGAAAAGTCGACCTTTGACAATGAAGAGGAACCTCCATTAAATAGGAGAATGAGGGCRCATGAGGGAGAGAAAAGAGTGAGGTGCATGGGCTAAATATGAAAGAGCATGCAATAATGGAAAACACATGAAAGAAAGGAAAGGGAGATAAAATGCATGTGAAGAAAAGAGAATGCATGTGGAGGAAGCAAAAGGCGTACATGAGTGGATAAAGAGGGATGAGTGCGCATGAGGAGATGCACATTAAAGAAGTCAATGCACCAAGAAATTGTTAGAATATAGAAGATGGTGTGCTCGTTTTACCATTGACGATACTTTCGTCACCCAGCCATGGGCCGAAGCCTCCCTCCGAGCACCTTAACCTTGACTGAGAATTCCTCTGGAAGCAAACCCTATGCTAGATAGCCAAACAAAGGGTAGGGCACTTCTCTCCAAGGATAGCGCAACACAAAAGACTGATCAGATAGTCCCAAACCCTAGCCAAGAGATATTCAAGCCAATACTAAAAACTTGCTGCTGCTGCAGCTGCACCAACAACTCTCCTCTACACCTGTGCACAAGACTGCAACTGCAGTGCGCACCAAACTAGGAACTGCAATTCTGAGATGTGTCCAAATGAGAACTGGGGCCCTGTATTTATACTGGTTCTGCCAAATTTGTTGGGGCCGACTTCTCCTTCTGGATATGTGTCTGTTCAGTATATTATTATTATTTCTAGCCGACTTCTTCTCTTGGAGGCTNACTCTCCTCTAAACCTGTGCACAAGACTGCAACTGCAGTGCGCACCAAACTAGGAACTGCAATTCTGAGATGTGTCCAAATGAGAACTGGGGCCCTGTATTTATACTGGTTCTGCCAAATTTGTTGGGGCCGAATTCTCCTTCTGGATATGTGTCTGTTCAGTATATTATTATTATTTCTAGCCGACTTCTTCTCTTGGAGGCTAATAACCTAATATAAATTATCTTCTTGAGCCGACAAGGCTTCTACGGTTATTAGCCAACTCATTAGGGTTTCTCTTGCTTTCTGGAGTCTTCTATTCTCGTCAGGTTCACACGTGGAGGTAAATACCTCCCGCAGCTACCATAATATTAACACTCCCTCCTAGCTAGAGAGGTATTTACAGGTAATGGACTTGAGCACAAAAATATACCATTTACCCGGTAGCATCAATATAGTCATTTAGACTATTTTATGACTAGATCATGAGCATCACCATCACCATCAGCTACATCATCTCTCGAAACCATACTTGAGTAATTAGATATGATGCTGGATAAGTTACTCTCACCATGGAGTGATACAAGAGGAGTAAAAAGATCTGAACTGTTTTCCGTCTGGAAAATCTCTATTCATCATTCATCTGAATGATAATTATCTCCAATAAACTGCTGATAGTCTTCAAGGCAATTAAAACAAGGATAGAGCACAACTGTGTCTATTCATAGTAGTACATAACTACAATCCAGTGGTTCACTACCACATCAAGTAACACACAGGTAGTTGATCAACAACGTATGGTTGCGAACAGTGAAATAGATTCACCACAGTAGTCCTCATCTACTGTCATACAGTCTTCATAACAAACATCTAATAGCATCCTGCATAGAAACAATGTTATGATATAAACTGATTTGTCTGGGCCAATCTTTCTCTCACATCTGTGAACTCTGAAAGAATATTTGCCCCACGAACAATGGAACATATCCACCACGGTAGTATATCTCTACTGTCTGGAGACGGGTAGTCTCCATAACAATCATCTGATGCCATCTTGCATAGAAAAATACTGTTAAAGATAAATTGAATCCTCTAGGCCAATCTTTCACTCACGTTTGTGAGATCTGAAAGAATATATGCCCTCATCAGCAATGGGCCATCTGCCCTATTCTTCACAAACAAGGAAGAAGTATTATTTCTGATTTCTGAGCTTGGACCATTTCTCACCCTGGGCCATTCTTCCTACACTAATTAAAGTGCACCCTGGACAGAATGTATAAACCCTAAGAAATGTTTGGACCATTCCTCACCCTGGGCCATTCCTCCTACACTAATTAAAGTGCACC